>KZ651160.1:23582-38017 GCA_001010745.2 Gerris buenoi | reverse complement strand
GCACCCAAATTCAAAGCATTGAGACATTTTTCATTCTTAAATTAATAAAATTGATTAAAAAATAATAATAAAATAAAATAGCACTGATAAAACCCAGTTGTATATGCAATGTTATGAGCCAGCGGTGATTAGATTAGCCATAGCCAACCTAACAACACACACTTTTTTACGTAAGTGACGTCACACTTCCCCGGCGTATTGGTAGATCATGGGCATGGGCACGGACTAGGGGGGAGAGAGCAACCTTGGTTGTGCCGAGAAGAAACACCAAGCTGGGGGATCATGGGACGATCATGGGACAATGTTCATATTCCGGAAGTGTATAAGTTCATAACTTAATAAAATTTAAGATAAGAGCAAAGGACAGCATTCTAAAACTAAATTTTACCAGCACCTGCTTTAATATAATCACGTACACATGCTTAACTTAATATCGGTATCCTTATTCATTTCGCACATAAGGACGCAAACGATGTTCAGTCCAAAATACTTTGGAACAAAGGAATATCATACTTCTGATTTTATAAGGAAACAGATCATTCTACAGAAGATCATTCCGTACACCTTCTTAAAATTGTTACTCCACTTAGTTCTGTTTTATAAGGGGAGTAACAGTCTAAAGAAGAACATTCTGTACACCATCTTTAGATTGTTAGTCTACTTAGTTCCTTTTTATAAGGGGAGTAACAACCTAAAGAAGTGCCCAAAGGTCCACTCTACCTCTTCTTTAAAATATAGAAATTTAAACTGAATTAAAAACTGATTACGCTTCAAAAGGTATATAGACCCTTTCCATCATTCATTCTTCAATCCTGTTCTACATTTAGACAACTTCAGGTAATTAATCCATATGAGTCTGATTACTTTTTTGGTTGCCATAACGGTAACGAATAGCTTGATTGTGTTGATGAATGATTGTGCACTGTCTGGTGCACTTTCTCCCAGTTAGTGATGGACACGGTTGGGATATGTAGTTGGCATTACGATGGCCAGTTCTGATAGAGAACATCCAGAGAAATTGTGTCAGATCCCCTCGTCATGCTTCTACGAACATCCTTAAAACTACTCAGTCTTTCTTCTGCCACTACCTTGTCTGGAAAAAAAGCAGATTAGAAAAATTGATTGAAACGTTTATAAAATATGAATATACTTTTAAAATAGAAAATAGTTCTAGGTGCAGATTCTATCCGGCTGTTAATTTATTTTTGGATAATCGGTTACTTTAATTATATAATTCCTACAAAAAAAAAAAAAAAAAAAAAAAAAAAAAAAAAAACAGTGAAATATGACCTTATAGATTAACTGTCGATTGGCTTTTAAAATGTCAATTAGTGGCTATCATATACAGCCTCTTAGTACGATTTACGTTAACATTAAATACTGACAAGATCGTAAGAAATTCAAAACTTCTAAATAGTTAAAAAATGTAGTCTAAAAAGATATGCTAAAGGTATTGGTATTAGTGGCCAGCAATCTAGTAGCCTCATAGAAGGATTTTTGTCAACATTAAATGTTGTCATCAGAATTAATGGTTTAATTGAGATCATAAAAAATTCAAAATTGCTAATACTTGTCCATGATCCATGATAGTATTTAACAATGCTCATGGTGTATAAAGGCCCCCATAAACGGTCAAACATTTGGTGCAATTATTATTTTTCACGTCTATGGCTTGAATTTGCCCGAAATCAGGTTTGAACAAAATGTTTGATC
This sequence comes from Gerris buenoi, assembly GCA_001010745.2. Lineage (NCBI taxonomy): Eukaryota > Metazoa > Arthropoda > Insecta > Hemiptera > Gerridae > Gerris > Gerris buenoi. The sequence continues at coordinate 36,304 of KZ651160.1, read as the reverse complement.
GTGTATGGGGACCTTAAGGTTGAAACTTATACGGGACCAAGAATGGGCTAATTATGGTCAACCATGCAAATTCCATTAACATCAGACGAGTATCTTTTTAAGAAATGTTGGTTTACTAAAATTGAGTGAAAGACTGACTGACAGATACGGAACCGAAAATGTTCCCTGATGTCTAAATCAGATTTCTGTTTTGGATATTTTTAAATCAAAAACTTAAACAATTTACGTTCTTCAGAACGATCTCATAGGTTTCCTTACCTTCGCATAAAGCTTGGAATAATGCTTATAACTTAGAAAATTAAATAGCAAAAATAATACTTATAAAAATGTATAATAATATAAAGTTTGATAAAGTATAACCATACCACAGTCACATTTTAAACTATTCTGTTAGTTATTGTGACTTTTTACGATTATTTCAGATGTTATGTTACTTTAACTTACTAGATCTTGATGAAGAATTTCATAAATTTATTATACGTTTCTAAAATTATCAATAATATTTATGAAAGCATGAAGAATTTGTTAGTAGGTTGTGATGTATATTATGGATTTTCTGCATAATTTGTGGTTCGAGGAAGGAGGATGAGATCTAGAGCTAAGAGATATCCGTATAATGGAAATTTCTCTCATGGATGGAGAACATTCTCATCTTTCCCATTTTGTTTGAAGTAACACGTCTTATGACGTAATCATTTATTTAAACTCATAAGAAAAGATTTCAATTATAATAAAATAAAGGACCACAGAATGACATAAAACGTTGGATCATTCTGGGGCACGCTAAGAAGGTAGTTAATTTTTTAAAAACGAAGTACCTAATCACAATTTCCTAGATTACCAAAGGTAACGGAAGCTATATGATTGATATGAAGGTCATATTTTTTTATGTCTCCTATTTCCAAATTTTCAAAAATCTTTTACAGATATCAGGGAATATTTATTGTTCCGTGTCTGTCTACCGGTCTGTCGCACAATTTTTGCAAACCAACACTGTCAAAAACTACTCGTCCGACTTTAATGAACTTTGGATGGTAGGTCATAACTCTGCTTCAAATGCTTCAGAAAAAAATGCTTCAGAATGAAAATGTCCCTTTCTGAAGCATTTTGGTGTGCTGAGTCCGAATCTGAAGTCAAAATTTCTCCTATAAGTACAGTTTTCCCGGAAAATGCACCTAAACTCTGGAAAAATTGTGTTTTGGGGGTTCTTGACCCAATTTAACGCCCAAAAAAATTTAGTAAAAAATAAATAAAAATTGGGCGTTTGAATATCNCCCCCCCCCCCCATTTTTCGTGGCCTTCCCTCCTCCTTTTCGGTCACATATATTGCAATTCTCTAGACTTATGTCAGAAAGAAGTCACAAAACATTTTTTATACCACTGAAAAAGTAATGGAAATACAACGACTCAATATGAGGAAAAATCTATTTATATTTACTTTTTTCATTTTTCTTAAAAAAGTAAGGTCAACAGATTTTTTTTTACTTTTAATTCGTGTTCTGGATAGTTTAAAGATATTCAAAAGCCCAATATATATATTTTTTTTTTTTACGAAATATTTTAGGGCGAAAAATTGGGTCAAAAACCCCCTAAAAACAAAATTTTTCCGAACTTTAGGCGCATTTTCCGGGAAAACTGTACGTATAGGAGACATTTTGACTTCAGATTCAGAGCAACCTCGAAAACATAGAGTCCAGATAACATTTTCATAGGGACAGAAAATTCGTTAAATTTTGCAGAACAGTGTAATTAGCCCTCTGTTACTTCCGTATAAGTTTCAACGTTCTGCGTCCATTTGAACCAAAAAACAAATTCTGTGTCCATCGTCCATGTGTTCGGTCTGCAGCTCAATTTCTGTAAAAGGAGATTGAAAAAGCATTTTATAATCATTAAATTACTTCGAAATAGGACACGTGGAAGCTATGTGCCACATTAATTAGCAGACTATTTTTAACATCTATATCTTCAAAAGTACTTATCTGATTTTTATATAAAATTTGGATGGTTTGTCAAAAGTAGCCCACAGGTAGCCCCAGATTAATTTCAAACCTCAGCGCTCTTCAAATTTTGCTAAATTGATACTTTAATTCATGTAAAAAAATCAAAACAATTTTGATTTTCTAAAGGGGGGGGGGGATTAAATAAATTTTACAATAATGGGCTATAAAGCTTAATATGTGCTACACTGATGGGCAGACTATTTTGGTATGAAATACCTATTTCCCAAATCAGAATTAACTGCAAGTGAGTCTTTGAGACCTCGATTATATACCCCTTCAGACAGTGTTGCCATTTTGTCGTATGTTTGTACAACTTTAACTAAAAATAACCAAGAATCGAAAAAAACTCTACAGTGTTAGTTTGAAATTTTCTCTTAATAAATATTTATCGATATCCCCACAAAGAAAAATGGTTCTTTGCAGAGTTATATTCTTATTATATTATGATAATTATTATTCTTAAAGTTTATAGCACAATTAAATCAAATTATCCCACTAATTAGATCGTTTATTTAACATTGTAAAAATAAACAATGTTCATGAATCGTTAAATAAATACATAATAAAAAAATAAAATTAATGTTTATTTAGTACACACTATTAAAAATACGATACTAAAATGTATATTACGTTTTGATTTAATACATAAATAATAAATTAATAAAAACAAAAACCAGTTAAATATTAATTATATTCCACTAGCATCCTACCATATAAATATGTTTTTCAATTAAAAAATATATTTCATCTCAAAATAATTAAGTAGTAAAAATTATCATTAATTAAAAAATGAATTATTTATGAATATGCCGAAAATAATTCCCATTTTATTAACATCTTTCATTTGTGTTTTTTCAGTTTTCAGTTTTTTTTTTTGTTTAATTATCTACTTCCACAATAAAAAGGAACTTTTACTTCTAAATATATGTATCAATGTTAGAATACGAATTGTCATTGTTAAAAAAAATAAAAAACTATTAAGTATTTTTTCTTTGCTTAATAATTGGTCCATTTAATTTGGTTAAAAATTAAAAATACAAATTGTAATATTATAATAAGCATAAATAATTATATTACATTCACATTAACTTGGTCTGACGCATTTAACGCTATCAAGCGGTGAATGACGGAATTAAACACTTGTGACGTCAGCGTGCATAATGAGACATAAGATTAAACTAGGAGGAATCATTCATTTTTTTTATTATTAATTCTTAACACATTTTTTCCCTCTTTCTTGTCTGTTGTCTTTTTAATTATATTTTCTTTTTTTACTTTTCATTTCAGGTGTGACGGAGTAGAGAGGGTTTTGTCGGAGAGAAGGGAGATCTGCTAATCAAAGAAGGGATTTTTAACAGGGGGAAATTAGTAGAGCGAATCTTTTATCATTCGTTCGATAGAGAGCGCGTAAGACTTAATACAAGGTAGTCTATAATCGTTAATAATAAACAAAAGTATAATATTTTTTAAACATTTTAAAAATATTTTAATATAATTCTCCAACGTATTCTTAAATATATCTTAATACTTAAAATCAAAACTATAAATTAATTGGAAATATTAATTTCTACTAAACCATTTTCTATTTATTTCGTATACGGTGTTTTTCTTTGTCAATTTCGCGAAGTGCACCAGAACTATGGTTAAGTGATGTTTGATACAATATTAGTTTATTTATTTGATAAATGATAATAATGTGCACAGAAGTGAAGTTAATCGAAGGTCGGATATCAATCGAATGATGCTTGTTATTTTTGTAATCATCTGCACCCAGTAAGTAATTCATCATTATTATTTATTTTAAAGTCAGAGCTACAGCTAACTACTCTTTTTTTTCTTTTTTTTCAAGTTGAGCTCTTTTAAAACCTGTTGCTTAGGACTAAAGCTTTTCCCCTGTTTAAAATAATTTCCATAATTTTCATACTATGCAAAATAGGTATAGAATAGAATCTATATATTATAGTATATAGATCCATATAGATAAATCTATATATAGTATATAATATGTACTAACTGTACTGAAAAGTATAGTAAAAATATGGGAAAATAAGTGAATAAGTGAAACATTATCTATAGAATCAGGGGGCTAGAATTCTGTGTATAAGTAACTATTTTGGCGCTTTTTAAGAATACGTGGTCGGCTAAGTTTGTCTGCGGGAAATAGCTTGGCAATTGCCATTTGAAAAAAAAAACAAGCGGGCCATGTTCCATCCATTTTGGTGGACAATGTGATTTTCATGAAATTAGTTGGTTTGCCAAAATCATGTTGATGGTAGTTTGCCACTCAATAGGTTAGTCAGTCAAATATTACTCCAACTTAAAGAGGTCACATATTAGGTGACAAACGGACATCAACTTTATTATTAGTCTACCATAACTATATAAGTTCGTACTTAGGATCATGAAAATTGTCCACCAAAAAGGGCGAAACATAGACGCTTATCACCGTTTTTTTTTTTTTTTTTTTTTTTTTTTTTTTTTTTTTTTTTTTTTTTTTTTTTTTTTNCAGAATAAACTCTCTTCCGATAGTTTAGTCTGGTTGGGCTGAATAAGAGTAAACAGTCAGAATAAACTCTCTTCCGATAGTTTAGTCTGGTTGGGCTGAATAAGAGTAAACAGTCAGAATAAACTCTCTTCCGATAGTTTAGTCTGGTTGGGCTGAATAAGAGTAAACAGTCAGAATAAACTCTCTTCCGATAGTTTAGTCTGGTTGGGCTGAATAAGAGTAAACAGTCAGAATAAACTCTCTTCCGATAGTTTAGTCTGGTTGGGCTGAATAAGAGTAAACAGTCAGAATAAACTCTCTTCCGATAGTTTAGTCTGGTTGGGCTGAATAAGAGTAAACAGTCAGAATAAACTCTCTTCCGATAGTTTAGTCTGGTTGGGCTGAATAAGAGTAAACAGTCAGAATAAACTCTCTTCCGATAGTTTAGTCTGGTTGGGCTGAATAAGAGTAAACAGTCAGAATAAACTCTCTTCCGATAGTTTAGTCTGGTTGGGCTGAATAAGAGTAAACAGTCAGAATAAACTCTCTTCCGATAGTTTAGTCTGGTTGGGCTGAATAAGAGTAAACAGTCAGAATAAACTCTCTTCCGATAGTTTAGTCTGGTTGGGCTGAATAAGAGTAAACAGTCAGAATAAACTCTCTTCCGATAGTTTAGTCTGGTTGGGCTGAATAAGAGTAAACAGTCAGAATAAACTCTCTTCCGATAGTTTAGTCTGGTTGGGCTGAATAAGAGTAAACAGTCAGAATAAACTCTCTTCCGATAGTTTAGTCTGGTTGGGCTGAATAAGAGTAAACAGTCAGAATAAACTCTCTTCCGATAGTTTAGTCTGGTTGGGCTGAATAAGAGTAAACAGTCAGAATAAACTCTCTTCCGATAGTTTAGTCTGGTTGGGCTGAATAAGAGTAAACAGTCAGAATAAACTCTCTTCCGATAGTTTAGTCTGGTTGGGCTGAATAAGAGTAAACAGTCAGAATAAACTCTCTTCCGATAGTTTAGTCTGGTTGGGCTGAATAAGAGTAAACAGTCAGAATAAACTCTCTTCCGATAGTTTAGTCTGGTTGGGCTGAATAAGAGTAAACAGTCAGAATAAACTCTCTTCCGATAGTTTAGTCTGGTTGGGCTGAATAAGAGTAAACAGTCAGAATAAACTCTCTTCCGATAGTTTAGTCTGGTTGGGCTGAATAAGAGTAAACAGTCAGAATAAACTCTCTTCCGATAGTTTAGTCTGGTTGGGCTGAATAAGAGTAAACAGTCAGAATAAACTATTTGCCGATAGTTTAGTCTGGTTGGGCTGAATAAGACTAAAATATTTGGGTGGTTGGTAATGCACGGACTGTCCAACATTGTCAGTCGATTGATTTCACACAGTAACAGTAGCTGTTAAAACTCCACTGGATTTCAATTTTAGTACAGCAGTACCAATAAATACTAATACATTTTACTTAGAGCTGTTATTATTAAACTAACTAGAAGAGTGACGAAGAAGAGAATCCGTGAATATTAGAAGCATCCTATTTACAGTAATAAATTGTTGTTAGCTAAGTTTTATCCGGTCAATCCTAAACTAATCAAGTATCCGAAAAAGTATTTCGCTTTAAAAGAATGAGGTTCTTAATTAAAGATTCAATTAATGTGTTGGTAATTAACGGCATTTTCTAATTTTATAATTTTAAAATGTACATACCTATATATAAGTATATGAAATATATTTTATGTTATATTACTTGCACTGTTCACTGGTTCACTGCACGCCACAAGTGTCGATCACCGATTGAATAGTCGGCGAGTATGCACACTGCCATAGACCACCATGCTGAATAAACATCCTGCCGACTGCAGATCCTGAGTACAAAATTAGTTAGTAGTAGACCAAAAATCTATATCATGTACTATTAACAATAATAAATGTAATGTAATACATTATTTATACTTAAGGTATTAAAGGTATACGTAATTAGTAATTATACATAATATTCTCTCACGGCCTAGGTCAATGAGATGTATACCCACTACCCACAATTTCCTATAGGATTTCTTAGTTTTCCTAGTTAAATACCACACTAAAAAAATCATAAGTCGACCACTGGGAGCAAATGTAGGTTGAGTGGAGGAAAATGCCACCAAGCTACTGAATCTTGGTGCATACTTTTTCAATTTCATTCGTGAATCGCGTGCGCGAATCGGATTCCGGAATCCTAGTATGAATGAGCTGGCACTTCTTTAGATTATTACTCCCCTTGTAAAGAAAACAGAGGGGGAGTAACAATCTAAAGAAGGTGTACAGAATGTTCTTCTTCAGACTGTTACTCCCCTTATAAAAGCAGAAGTGTAGTATTCCTTTGTCCCCAAGTACATTAGACTAAACAACATTTTGTCTTAATAGTTATTTAGTTAAAGTCATTTATATTCCAAAAAAACATAGGGGAGTAACAATCTAAAGAAGTACCAATGAGCCCTAAAACTACACGGAATTCAGTAGTGAATATCGCTATTTTATTCTTAACTTTGAGTGATTCAGTAAAAAGAATCAATGCACCAAGAGTTTATATTCAGGACCAGNTCCAAAAAAACATAGGGGAGTAACAATCTAAAGAAGTACCAATGAGCCCTAAAACTACACGGAATTCAGTAGTGAATATCGCTATTTTATTCTTAACTTTGAGTGATTCAGTAAAAAGAATCAATGCACCAAGAGTTTATATTCAGGACCAGTAAATTAAATTAAATTATGTAATTCTTCTTGAAAATTGACATCTTCTTAAACAATTTTAATCACTTATATTTTATAAGCAGGAAATGATGATTTTGTTTGCTATAAAATTATGAACAATATAGAAATATAAAAAAAAGAAAAAAAGAAAAAAAAGAGCTTTATTTTTATCTTCACTGTGCACTTTTTAATGAATTTATAAATTTTTAATACGAAGATGAAAGTTTATATATATAATATCCTCTGTAAAATGATAATACATAACATAATTCACCTGTTACAACCTACAACTCTTTATTTCCGTAATTTTCTTACTCTAATATGTAAAAAAAACTATCATACAATAGATGTAGGCTCCTAATCTTGATAAGGAAGTGATGTTATTCATACGATAGCGATTCTCTGTGTAGGTGGCCTAGTTTGTAACTAATCATACTATCATAGTTTGTAACATCGTCGGAAACCTGTTACTGCATGAGTGCACAATTCATATTCGTACGTTATGCTATTTTTCTCTGAATATCTTTATTTTCATTACTATTTAACCGTTCATATTAATTATTATAATTAAAGAAAAGTTTGTTTTTTATGCGGATCTAATTATTAAGTGAGTTATTTACTTACATAATTAATTTCATAACCCGCATTCATACTTCGTACAAATAATACAATGAAAAGGAAATTATAAAACTAGTTTATTTTGTAACTTATAAGCTTGTATTTTGTTTGTATAATTTTTCTTTATTTTGAAAAGATTGAGTTTACAAAATTGATTTGAAATAATTTGATTATATAAAAATATTTTTAAAACAAGCTTTTATTTGTATTCTCAGCAAACCCTTTCATTTGATACCCATTATCATAGGCGTGGTTAAAAAATAACCAGTCCGCTATCTTGTGCTACCCGCCATATTGGATTTAGAATGACGTCACTTAGCTAATCATGCATTGTCATCCAAACTAAACATGTATGCAAAATTTCAATTCAATCGGTTGAGGATAAATGCTTTAAAATTCAGTTGCAAGATTTGACCCGAACAATTGAACATACATACATACATTGCAAGTGAAATAAAATCTTTTAAAATAGACCTCAACGCTATAGATTCTATAATACTAAACCGATTTTGAGATGAGCAATACATTTAAACTAAAAATAGTCAAAATGCCTATTTATATACTACGTTTTTAAATTTTCTGTCATAAATCATAAATTTGAACCTTGTCAAAATGAAGATTGTAAATATAGGACATGTCAAAACAAATAAAATAATTTTTTTCCGAAATAACTTTCCATACAGCACAATTTGCGAAAAAAACGAATGAAATTTTGCTGAAAGATGGCTAAAAGTATTAAAATGATGCATTGTCATCGTGTTCTGAGCTATTCTGTAAGTTTCAAATGTCTAGCTTCTCGGGAAGTTAGTTAAAAATCGATTGCAAGATTTGTACTGGACAAACAAACAAACAAGAAAGCAAGCTAATAAAAACGTAGTAAAATAATCGGTCTGAGACAACTGAGTCAAACTTTCTCATATACGAGTACATAATTACACAATTTGTGAGAGACACCAAGGGATGTGCCACGTAAGTGTGACGCATAGGAACTGTTCCAACATCAGACAAAACGTCATAATGGCGGTATGTGAGCACGCTCGTCTCTGTTAAGTCCTATATCTGATCTTCTTGGTCTGGAATAGGTCCAGAGTTGGGTGGGCATCGTCGGGCCCCTGATGAGTCGGTAGCGACGAAACGATGCAGGACANTTGATTAAAGCTATTTTCTCAGGAATTAGATTTTCCCGGGAAAACGGGTTTTATTGCTAGGTCCTTATTTGAATGAACTACATTTTTTTTATCGACGACAGACAACAGACAGACTTTTATAAAAACAACTTTTTTTTACTCAGGAGACCTCAAAACATATAAATCCACCAAAATCTCAAAATAAAATTTTCGTGCCAACACAATACTTTCTCTTTATATGAGAAAGTAAAAATAAAAAGCGGCAAACAAGGCTCATTTTGTCGGGTTTCCTTTAGAACAGGTGTTCTGGGGCCAAGAATCAAAAACGGAAATATAATTTGAAATCAGTTCCTCTACAGATTTAAGCCCGACAACAACATTATCTATTACATTACATTAATTTTTAAAAATGTGACATAATTTTCATAAGAATATCCATTCCTAAAACCACACATTTCCAAACATAGACCAAAATGAAAACTGCCATAGCGAGGCTCATTTTGTTTACCTGAAGCTAATTGCAAATAAAGTTTCCTTTTGGAATTTTGACTAATTTTAGTAAAATAAATGTGTTGTCAATGAATGTGTTATAATAAATGTCCGATTTGGTGTTTAAGAGCCAAGAGCAAAAGGCAAAGAAATAAATAAATTCTACAAAAACTCTAGTCTTTAAGATGACAGTATTTATTAGTAAAGGTTGACTTAACCTTTAGTAGAATAAAGGTACGTGTTTCTAAACAAGACTCCAATGATAGACGCTATGCGATAGTGGATAGTGGCCAAGTGACTATCGCGGAGGACTCCTCTTCTAAGTTTGCATGTTAAGAGTAGCTCAGCTAGAAAAAACGGTAACATGCAACTGACAGAAGAGAATTCTGCGTCTCTCTTCTACAGATTTAAGTTCAAAGGCTTGGCATGAAACAGGAAGGTGTTACCGAAATATATTAATACATATGTTCAAAGGTCAAAGGGTAGGGGTTAAGTTCAGGCCTTTCGATAATTTATTTATTTAAAACTAATAGTGTAATAAACAGAACCTGGTTTCGGGTGAAATGACGAGAATCATAATGATTTAAACATATTTTTAACGTTCATACAAGAATTTATAATATTAACCCTCACGATGTAATCTTCTTGACAGTCATATTGAGAATAATCTAAGGAGGAAATATTGCAAGAGTAAGATTTTTATTTCCTTAATATACTCAACTACTACATAATTCAAAACCACAAGGAACGCATTCCAGTAATTTATATACATACTGATAAATCTTATTAAAATGACAATTTTATTGGTAAAAAATTGCCTCTAGTAAATGTATAAATGAACAAATTATTTACATAATATTTCATACAACTCGTTCCTATGTGCACACTTACGTGGCACATCCCTTGGTGTCTCTCAAAGGTATACGTAATTAGTAATTATACATAATATTCTCTCACGGCCTAGGTCAATGAGATGTATACCCACTACCCACAATTTCCTATAGGATTTCTTAGTTTTCCTAGTTAAATACCACACTAAAAAAATCATAAGTCGACCACTGGGAGCAAATGTAGGTTGAGTGGAGGAAAATGCCACCAAGCTACTGAATCTTGGTGCATACTTTTTCAATTTCATTCGTGAATCGCGTGCGCGAATCGGATTCCGGAATCCTAGTATGAATGAGCTGGCACTTCTTTAGATTATTACTCCCCTTGTAAAGAAAACAGAGGGGGAGTAACAATCTAAAGAAGGTGTACAGAATGTTCTTCTTCAGACTGTTACTCCCCTTATAAAAGCAGAAGTGTAGTATTCCTTTGTCCCCAAGTACATTAGACTAAACAACATTTTGTCTTAATAGTTATTTAGTTAAAGTCATTTATATTCCAAAAAAACATAGGGGAGTAACAATCTAAAGAAGTACCAATGAGCCCTAAAACTACACGGAATTCAGTAGTGAATATCGCTATTTTATTCTTAACTTTGAGTGATTCAGTAAAAAGAATCAATGCACCAAGAGTTTATATTCAGGACCAGTAAATTAAATTAAATTATGTAATTCTTCTTGAAAATTGACATCTTCTTAAACAATTTTAATCACTTATATTTTATAAGCAGGAAATGATGATTTTGTTTGCTATAAAATTATGAACAATATAGAAATATAAAAAAAAGAAAAAAAGAAAAAAAAGAGCTTTATTTTTATCTTCACTGTGCACTTTTTAATGAATTTATAAATTTTTAATACGAAGATGAAAGTTTATATATATAATATCCTCTGTAAAATGATAATACATAACATAATTCACCTGTTACAACCTACGACTCTTTATTTCCGTAATTTTCTTACTCTAATATGTAAAAAAAACTATCATACAATAGATGTAGGCTCCTAATCTTGATAAGGAAGTGATGTTATTCATACGCTAGCGATTCTCTGTGTAGGTGGCCTAGTTTGTAACTAATCATACTATCATAGTTTGTAACATCGTCGGAAACCTGTTACTGCATGAGTGCACAATTCATATTCGTACGTTATGCTATTTTTCTCTGAATATCTTTATTTTCATTACTATTTAACCGTTCATATTAATTATTATAATTAAAGAAAAGTTTGTTTTTTTTATGCGGATCTAATTATTAAGTGAGTTATTTACTTACATAATTAATTTCATAACCCGCATTCATACTTCGTACAAATAATACAATGAAAAGGAAATTATAAAACTAGTTTATTTTGTAACTTATAAGCTTGTATTTTGTTTGTATAATTTTTCTTTATTTTGAAAAGATTGAGTTTACAAAATTGATTTGAAATAATTTGATTATATAAAAATATTTTTAAAACAAGCTTTTATTTGTATTCTCAGCAAACCCTTTCATTTGATACCCATTATCATAGGCGTGGTTAAAAAATAACCAGTCCGCTATCTTGTGCTACCCGCCATATTGGATTTAGAATGACGTCACTTAGCTAATCATGCATTGTCATCCAAACTAAACATGTATGCAAAATTTCAATTCAATCGGTTGAGGATAAATGCTTTAAAATTCAGTTGCAAGATTTGACCCGAACAATTGAACATACATACATACATTGCAAGTGAAATAAAATCTTTTAAAATAGACCTCAAGATTCTATAATACTAAACCGATTTTGAGATGAGCAATACATTTAAACTAAAAATAGTCAAAATGCCTATTTATATACTACGTTTTTAAATTTTCTGTCATAAATCATAAATTTGAACCTTGTCAAAATGAAGATTGTAAATATAGGACATGTCAAAACAAATAAAATAACTTGCGGATTTTTTCCGAACTAACATTCCATACAGAAAAATTTGATGAAAACGAATTAAATTCTGCTGAAAGGTGGCTATAAGTATTCAAATAATGCATTGCCATCGTGTTCTGAGCTAATCTAAAAGTTTCAAATGCCTAGCTATCCGGGAAGTTAGTTAAAAATCGATTGCAAGATTTGTACTGGACAAGCAAACAAACAAACAAGAAAGCAGCTAATAAAAACGTAGTAAAATATAAAACGAGACAAACCAATTCTTTGAATTGCTGTAGAGCTTACCGAAAGTAATGGAAGCAATGAATAAAGAATTGTTAGTCTCCGATTTCAAAAATTCTCAGACAGAAATCCGTTTCAGACATCAGGGAACATTAATATATTTTTTTCCATTCACACCCCACTAACTCTCAATCCGTGGGCGAACTGTATATGTAGGAGTCAAGGCATAGTATTAGACCGCTAGAGACTGGAGG
>KZ651160.1:0-10566 GCA_001010745.2 Gerris buenoi | reverse complement strand
AAAAAAAAAAAAAAACATAATATAACACTAAAACCAAAGATAATTCTCAAAAGTATTCAATTACACTACGAATTTTGTCTAGTAAACTGTCGAGGTGTCATGGACATGTAAGGTGTAAGAACACATAATATTACATATAAGAAACTATCAAAGAGTAACATAAGTAGAGTTAATATCAAATATATAGCTCTTAACTATTAAATGTAGTCTAAACCTAAGCAGAGTATTAAACTTCTCTTGGCATTTAAGAATGCACACTATTGTCCTTTTGGCTATGTCCTGAACTTCTCTTAACATTTAAGAATGCACACTATTGTCCTTTTGGCTATGTCCTGAACTTCTCCTAACATTTAAGAATGCACACTATTGTCCTTTTGGCTATGTCCTGAACTTTTCCTAACATTTAAGAATGCACACTATTGTCCTTTTGGCTATGTCCTGAACTTCTCCTAACATTTATGAGTCTACTATCTTCCTCTTGGCCATTAGTACCTACTTTTAACATGTTGAGTAAAAGTTCAACAAGCTGCGTAAATGTATAAAAATAAGATTTTTTTTCATCTTCCTACAACAATATAAATTCCCTTTAATTTCATCGACTGTACTAAACCTGCAATGCACGAAATAATCCTCGTGGATTAATTCCCGTTTTAATTTCCTCCTGCTTTCGTTATAAAATTCAAGAGGAAGCGGGAACATATCTTTTACACCTATATTTCAAATAAGAAATAGTACATGTATTAGTGTAAGAAACACTACATGCATCTAATGCAAAAAATAGCATTTTGCATGCGAGTGCGGAGTTTGCACCCGAGCGACCGCGAGGGAAGTAAAACTACACGAGCAAAGCAAAATGCAGTTTTCGCACGAGTTGCGTACCGTACTTTATCTACGATTGTTGGATTTTAATAATAAACATAGAAAAAATATTTAATAAACTTCCTGTACCTTCGTATATCTCTTTTGATAAAAATGACATTAATTCATTAGTTGTATTTTGTGCCGAATTCATTATTTTGGGAGGCGTATTATTCTCCTCATTTTCGTCATAATCACTCATTGTTTTTCACTAAAAACATGAAATAAACAGTTACTTAAATTAAACAAAAATTTCTTAGTTTTGCTACGCACACTAATCATGCGTTAAGGTGAAAAATTCTTCTTTTTTTCCGCTCTAGCCACCCTAGAAGAAGAATTATGAACGCACGTGCGCAATGAATACAACTACGAAAAGAATCACTTTCTACGCATCTAACATGTTTATATTTCGTATCAATTGTATGAACTCATAAATTTGAACCTGTTGCCTAAAAACTTTACTTTACTTTTCCTTGCCTAAAGGAAAAATGTCGTTTTAACCGCAAAAAATTACGAAACCAAGGTATCAGCGGAATTATCCGTTCTGGGTGTTTTCAAGAGATGTGTGGTGTTTAGCTGGATGTCTGTCTGTCTGTGTTACGGGAAACTCCCACAGAATTTAGCTAGAGAGTGCAAACGCAAACTTACCGTACAAAAATCATTCTTTACATTTAGTTATGATGCACGGAAAAATATTATTTTATTTCAAAAGTTCGTAGAAAATCGAAAAATGTTTCCGATTGTACTGAATACCTTTTCATAACACAAATATTTCCACTGAATTTCGTTTTGATATCTGCCATTATTTTGAAAATATCTACTTTTAACTTTCCAGTATAAATAAAACTATTTATTGAACCGATTGAGCTGAAATTGTCTTCAATTATACCTTTACAAAATACAAATAATTCCTTTATATTTTAACTTAATATCTGCCGCAATGTTGATATTATTTGGTAAGAAAAAGCTCCGAGACGCCTTGTGTCCTTTTTTTTTTTTTTTTTTTTTGTTCTCTTCAAAATCTCTGAACCGATGTCCTTGTTATATCATTATTATAAACGAGGTCTCTTGTACGAATTACTAGGAAGTTCTACATTTCCTCAACCGAAAGTAAAACACAGTTTCATTTAATTTTTCATACTTTTGTCGTACTATGTAAAAAAAAAAAAAACCAAACCGTTTCCAATTTTTTGCTCGAAATGATTATTGAGTTGAAATGCTTTTTGGTTGAGAAGATACTCCCTCCACATTCCTTTATTTCTACGAAATAATCTTCCGCTGTAATCTAATATATCTTGTTACTACTGTAACTATCATAAAAAGAAATCAATGACAAAATATTTTAGACTAACCATTTTTTTTACATGTATATACTAAAAGATATATTTTCTAGTCTAATGATTTAGGTAACAACTATAAACCATTTTACAGTACATTATCAGAACTTTTCATCGATTTTTTTTTTATCGCTCTTTCTAATTTAATAATGTGTCTATTGCTAATCATTTTATGAAATATGTTTCTTGCATTAATCATGTTTTATTCTGTTGATAGTGTAATCAGACAAGGAATCTGCGATGAAAACTCCGATAAGATATCCAACAGTTTAGACGAACCTCTTGCTTTAGAATTAGGTAATTAATTCATTTAAATTTCTTTTAATTTTATTGACTCGCCTAATTAATTTTGTTTTCATTTAATTTTAAAACGCCTAATTAAGCTTATATTAAATAAAGCATTATAAATATTCAAAGGAAAAATTATTCTTTAGTGTGAGAAGAAGTCTCTCAGAATATCAATTTAATAAACAAGCTTTATTTATTGAAATAAAATACTAATTTCTTGATTTATATCAAAATTATACAAAATTAATTATTATAATCAAAGTGGTCCCCAGTGACAAACTAACATCAACTAGAATTTAAGATCAATAAACTAATATTTCACTCAAGATCATGATAATCCTTATCCATTGGGTAGGAGACATGGCCTACACCTTATTATTTTTTATATGAGTTTTATCGTTGTATTAAAATGGTGCCTGTACTATTTATCATAGGAAGTTCAAATAGGGCTCAAATTGTGCAGAATTAAAATTAGGAATGAAGCCTGTGATTAGATTTTTGATATCTTGCATCTTGCTTAGAACCAGAGTTATTTGAATTATACTGTTTTTTCCTAACCTCAAAGGGCGGTAGAGCCTTAAGGACGAACTTTTCCGACCACATATTCATCGAGGAAACCAAAAAAAAATCTCATAAAAAAAGACTCGTAAATTTGTAGCTTGAAGGTTTAGGGTTTGTGAGTCAATTCTTTGCACGCTATATTTTAAACTATGAAAGTTAAATTTTAATATTCTTAAATAATATTATTATTATTGTTATTACCCTATTTTGTAATAATTAATTAGAGTAAACTTTATGGTTTAAATAGAGTTAAGTTAACTAACTTAGCACCTGGTAATTCTATAAGAATTATGATGTTAGATATGTTTTAAGAATTCTGATTCTGTAAACGAGTTTAGAAGAGTATGTACTTTTGATTTATTTTTATTTACTCAGTGTCTGTCAGTATGATAGATACATAATTATCGGTGCAATACTGAAGTGTAACTAAGTCCTCTCAAATCCCCTTCTTTTAAATTTTATTAAATACGTTTAAACGCATTAAATGTTGAGAAATAATTAATTATTGTCATGTTTAGGAGAGGAAGATATCGCTAATGTTTCGGATCCAAAGGCGGAAGGTTTGACCAGAGTTGTAAGAGCCAGATCGAGATGTTTCACCTCTAACTTGGAAGGTCTTTGCATCACAGGTGAAGAATGCTTCAGAAGAGGAGGTGTTTCAACTGTCCACTCCTGTGGCATGCACTACGTCTGTTGCACATGTAAGTTATCAATATCTGCCGTCTATTTTAGTCTCAGCTTAAATTAGTATGATTGAGGTGGTTCGTGACAGTTTAAGTAAAATAAGAAATAAAAACAAGTAAAATAAAATTGACTTCCTATACTTGTAGAAATATTGACAACTTGAATTCGGGACTAGTTATCGGTTACAGCAGAGAAAATTATTCTCCTGCGTTGCTTAGTTGGTAGAGCGCTACACTGGAATTGTAGAGGCCCGTGGTTCAAGTCCCGGCGCTGGAGTCTATTTTCCTCTGTCTGTCTCCCAGTGTTAATAATAATTATAATTTTATTTAAATTTAAATTTAAACTTTCCGTAGTATGAATACTACCAAAAACTTAAAAATTGAATGTAAAATAAGATGCTGTTAGATAAAACTGAGAAAGTTTATGCTACCATTTCGCTGCATATACTAGCATCATCAGAAAAAGAAACGATCTCTAAAACTTATTGACCCAAAGACATGTTACAATATATATCATCAGGTATATCAGATAGATGGATTAGAGGAACAAGAATTACTTAAAAAACTAACTTAATCTAGGGATGCAATTATGAAAAATCGGTCCGAGACTGCTCAGACTAAGTTTTTCATATGATCGGTCCCAGATCCCAAAATACGAGTATAAATATATTGTTATCTCAACAGCAATGTAATACCATGTTTGCACACCGCAATAGGCTACACAATTAGTGAGAGACACCAAGGGATGTGCCACGCAAGCGTGACATATCGAAACTGATTTAACATCAGACAATACGTCATTAAGATGTTGGCTCGGCATTACGCTATGTCCTGCATCGTTTCGTCGCGTCCGACTCATCAGGGGCCCAACGATGCCCACCCAACTCTGGACCTATACCAGACCAAGAAGACCATAAATAGGACTTATCAGAGACGAGCGTGCCCTCATACCGCCATTCTTGTTTGGCTGGCAAAACACAACAGCAATATAATACCATGTTTGCACACTGCAATAGGCTACACAATTTGTGAGAGACACCAAGGGATGTGCCACGCAAGTGTGACGAATAGGAACTGTTCCAACATCAGACATTACGTCACAAAGATGTTGGCATGTGCACTTATGACAATCGTCACACATATATTAACACGAAGGTGGGCATCGTCGGGCCCCTGATGAGTCGGACGCGACGAAACGATGCAGGACATAGCGCAATGCCGAACCAACATCGTAATGACGTATTGTCTGATGTTGGAACAGTTCCTATGTGTCACACTTGCGTGGCACATCCCTTGGTTTTGGTGTCTCTCACAAATTGTGTAGCATATTGTTATCTATACAGACAGATCGTGTCAAACCCGATCCGCTAGCTGTATCTGTCAACCCACATTTAGGAATCCTCCTACAAAAACCTTGTTATAAAATACTAAAATACAACCCTGTTTACTGTTTATAAATGAAATAGAGCTAGAAAAAATCCTATAAAATTTAAAACATGAACAAATATGAAAATAAAATTATTTGTATTAAGAAATAACAGGAGCTTTTCATTTTTAAACGTCATCGACTGGTTTTAATTTTATTTCCTTTCTCGCACTTTCACTTTCGAATTCATACCCAAAACTGTAATTATTACAATTAAATGCATTTCGCATTAAGATGTTATCAAAGTAATTGCAATAAAAATCAAGTGTACTAGCCAGAAAATAATGTTAAAAACCTTATGTTTTTTGAATATACATGATATCAGATTTTGTCGAGCGAAGGAAACTCAATGAAGCCGATAGTATAATTTCTGGTAGTTAGAAACTTATCTGTTTAATTGATCATACGAACTTGAATCTTCTTGTTATTTCATAACCTAAGACGTTTATAGCAATCGTTTTCTACGAAGAAAATCATTTTATTCAGTTTAATTAGTTTTTATGATTACATAAAAATGGTTTTTTAAAAAATGTCTGTCTGTTGTCTGTGCAGAACGAATAGAGCCAATACTACTGGACTGATTTTGACGAAATTTGGCATACATGGTCAGAAAAATAATACACCGTGGCTAAATCAAGAATTGTAATTAACTCCAAAATTAGCGGCGCTAACCCAAAAACGTGAAAATAAAAATATTTCTCGAAAACGGTTCCGACGATTTTGATTAAAAAAAAAATCTAAAATTTAGTCCATTTAAATACAAATATAACAATGTAAGATGTTTTTCCAGGAAAGATCTAGTTCCTGAGAAAATAGCTTTAAACGCAGAAGTAGAGAGGCCGAGTTCGATTCTCTGCAGAGGAGAAGTTATTTTTATGTTAAATTTCGATGAAATGTTAAATAATAATTAAATATTCCTACAAAAACTAATAAATGGAAAACACTGGGCTAAATAAATATGAACTCGTAAGTGGAAAGTTTGTCTGAGTTGTGTCGGACCGATTTTTTTGTGTGCCTTTATTTAACTTGACTTGTTTGTGTTTGTGAAGTTAAAATTTTGTAATCTATTTTTAACTCACCGACTACCTAGAAAGCTGAAACTTTGATAGATTATGTGTTTCCTAAAAGAATGCAAGTTTTAAATATGTACTTTCAAAATAGATTTTGATTTTTGCTCCGAACTTAGCGAAGGTATCGAAAGCTGAGTGATCATTTCTGTCTCTGATTTCGAAAATTCCAAAGACAGACATTTATTTTAGATATCAGTGCACTTTTTTTCTCCCGTGTTTTTCTTGTCGTTCATTTTTTACGGACTCTTTTAAAATCCACGTCCTATTTTATTGAAATTTGTGTGGTAGGTCTTAATTAGCTAATTGTCGGTCCTATATAAGTTTCAACCTTCTGCATACATTTGTTTCATCGTTTCTCTTCAACATGCGCAAAAACCTACACATATATTTACACCTATATCTATATCTTCAATAGTACTTATCTGATTTTTATAAAATTTGGATGGTTTGTCGAAAGTAGATTGCAGATAGCACCAGATTAGTTTGAGTCTGCGCTCTTTAACTTTTGCTTAATTTTATTACTTGTAAAAAATTGCTTTCAACGCAGAAGTAGAGAGTCCGAGTTCGATTCCTCTCCGAGAAGAATTTATTTTTATGATATATAAAACATACATTTGATACATTTTTTTGAAATAATGTTCAATAATAGGTAATTAAAATGTAAATTATAAAATATATAAAATACATTAATAATAAAACACTCCGTATAGCGAATGAAAATCCAGCTGGTATTAAATAATGGCTTAATAGTAGAATGTATGGGAGAGAATGTGGATTACTTTCTGATTCATACTTCATAGTAAGTGATTCTTTGTGAAGGTACTCAGACTACCTAGCTATTATTACATAATAGCAGCCCTTTCATTAAAAATTCAACAATGCGGATCTAAGTGAAACTGGTATACGCATGCGCTGAGCATTCCACTGCAATCGACTCAAGCCGCTGCACATCAGCTCCAACTAATTTTCCACCGATTTTCTTGATTTTAAAACACTGTATAAACGCACTCAGTCAAACTGAGAATTATCTGCTTGGCAATTACAAAGCAATTTGCTGCTTCTGGTAGGAATCGTAAAGGGTAACACTTCAAAAATGTTTAACAATCGTCGTTAGTCGAACAATTAGCTATATTTTGCTTCACTCTCCGAGGCAGATACGACGTATATACGTGTCATGCGATGTTACCCTTTACATTTGATAAAATTGACAGGTTATCTCAAAGATACGATGTGAAGTAACGTCCTAAAATGTTAATTGAAGCGAGCGTAAGCGAGCTTCTTACATTCAACGAAATATGCATCTTGGATCTCTGTCTGTCTGTGTGTAACGTTTACGTGTCCGACGATAACTTGAGTAAAAGTTGACCGATTTAATTGAAATTTGGTATACATGTTCCTCTTACTAATACTCAGGCTAAGTTCGTTGGACAGCGTGACCCGTCTAAGAGTTCGCGCGCAATGCTCGCGTAAACGTGAGCTTGAAATTTAAAATTGGAATTTCAGGACGGGAAAAAATTCTAGCATCAACTATTCGATGAGACGAAATTTTTTTACAAATAATATTTTTTAGTAAAACCAACAACGACACCGCTATGAATTAATAAAGATCGCTAAAACTATTAAAGCGGACCTAAACGTTTAAAATAGGGAAAACTACCTTTTTACCGATATCTTATGTTCTAACGTAACGATTTTAATAAAACTTCATATACATCGTCTAAAGTACGATTGAAACAAGTATGTAAAATTTCAACTTGATACAAGCAGTAGTATTTGAGTTATGAAGTGATAAATTTTATAATAATTGAAAAGGAGATGTGTGGTTAGAGGAATAGTAAGAATACAGGGTGCTTCCCTTACTACTAGCCGCTGTACTACTACTATACCCATTATCTATCAACTCATCATGATTTATGATTATCTATTTTTTTTCAATATTCAATACATATTTATTACTATACGCTCGCTTCAATGATAGAGCCACGCGATGCCTAGTTATTCTGTCATTTATTTGGTAATTGTTAATCTAATTTCTGTTAACGTGGATAGAAATAGTAGATGGATACTATGTGTCAATTAGTGTGGCACATAGCTTCCTCGCATGCTATTACGAATTTTATTAATATTATGCATTTAATAATGTCAAATTTATTTAACTGTNAATCTGTTTGTCTGTCTGTGTGTAACGTTTACGTGTCCGACGATAACTTGAGTAAAAGTTGACCGATTTAATTGAAATTTGGTATACATGTTCCTCTTACTAATACTCAGGCTAAGTTCGTTGGACAGCGTGACCCGTCTAAGAGTTCGCGCGCAATGCTCGCGTAAACGTGAGCTTTAAATTTAAAATTGGAATTTCAGGACGGTAAAAAATGCTATCATCACCTATTCGATGAGACGAGCATTTTTTTTCAAATAACTTTTTTAGTAAAACCAACAACGACACCGCTATGAGTTAATAAAGATTACTGAAACTATTAAAGCGGACCTAAACGTTTAAAATAGAACAACCTTTTTACCGANATTTATTTGGTAATTGTTAATCTAATTTCTGTTAACGTGGATAGAAATAGTAGATGGATACTATGTGTCAATTAGTGTGGCACATAGCTTCCTCGCATGCTATTACGAATTTTATTAATATTATGCATTTAATAATGTCAAATTTATTTAACTGTTTCCCCCGTTTTTTAAACCTGTCACACTTGTTTGGATTTTTTACATAAATTAAAGTTTTAATTTAGAAAAAAATTTAAAGAGCGCAGACGGTTGAAATTAATCTAGGGCTACTGTCTACTTCCGACCAATCAACCAAATTTCATAAGAAATCAAATGAGCACTTTTGAAGATATAGGTGCAAATAAATGTATATGTTTGAGCACATGTTGAAGAGGGACGAATGGGAACAGATGGTTGAAACTTATATGGGACCAAGAATGCTAATATGACCTGTCATACTAATTTCATTAAAATCGGTCGAGTTGTTTTTAAGATATGTTAGTTCGCAAAAATTGAGCGGAACCAAAAATTTACCTGATGTCTGAAAGGGATTTCTGTCTTGGAATTTTTAAAATCGGACACATAATANCTGTATAAACGCACTTCAAACCGAGAATTATCTGCTTGGCAATTACAAAGCAATTTGCTGCTTCTGGTAGGAATCGTAAAGGGTAACACTTCAAAAATGTTTAACAATCGTCGTTAGTCGAACAATTAGCTATATTTTGCTTCACTCTCCGAGGCATATACGACGTATATACGTGTGATGCGATGTTATCCTTTACATTTGATAAAGTTGACAGGTTACCAATGTGAAGATACCATGTGAAGTAACGTCCTTAAATGTTAATTGAAGCGAGCGTAAGCGAGCTTCTTACATTCAACGAAATATGCATCTTGGCTGTCTGTCTGTCTGTCTCTAACGTTTACGTGTCCGACGATAACTTGAGTAAAAGTTGACCGATTTAGTTGAAATTTGGTATACATGTTCCTCTTACTAATACTCAGGCTAAGTTCGTTGGACANCATAAGCCAATAATACGCAGACTTCTTTTAAAATTCACTCATTAAGTCATGGTGCATGACTGGACTTTTTTTGTATTAAAAACTAATTAACATTGGATTGTTCCGTTTTTACTGTAGTATTTTGAGAAATTGAAATTATCTTAAGTTATAAACAGAATATAAACCAGAAATATAAACCTTTGAGTAACCAAACCTTTTATAACCGTAAATGAAGTTAATGCATGTAAATTAAGTATTAATGAAATAGAAGCTTTAATAAAACTATCCTCTGACGAAAGATATATTATGTTAAAGATTGTTTAATTAAGCCTGAAAAAATCGTTGATAAAATTTATATGATCGTTATTCAATTAGGTACCATTTTCAGTCAAAAAAACGGAGTATTGTGAGGTCATATCCGTAATTCCTGATGATTTTTTTCAACCGGTCCGCGGAATTTATCTAAGTTTTTTACCGGTCCGCGTTCAAAAAAGGTTGAGAACCACTGGTCTAAAGTACGATTGAAACAAGTATGTAAAATTTCAACTTGATATACAAGCAGTAGTATTTGAGTAATGAAGTGATACATTTTATAATAATTGAAAAGGAGATGTGTGGTTAGAGGAATGGTAAGAATACAGGGTGGTTCCCTTACTACTAGCCGCTGTACTACTACTATACCCATTATCTATCAACTCATCATGATTCATGATTATCTGTTTTGTTTTTTTCAATATTCAATACATACTAGGCATCGCGTGGCTCTATCATTGAAGCGAGCGAATTGCAATGAAATACAGCATATTAAAATTAATTCATGACGAATGCCATAGTTGAAG
>KZ651159.1:831502-846985 GCA_001010745.2 Gerris buenoi | reverse complement strand
TTTTTTTTAAGTTTCAGGATTTTTCCTTTTCCTTAGCTATTCAACGGTGATCTTGGATTTGACTTTAACCTTGCCATACAAGGTCATTTGAAGGTCAGCTAAGTAATTTTAAATGGCAACCCCCATTTTTTTACTGCGGATTTGAAAAGAACGGAACATTTTACGTAAAATTTGACCTTGAAAAGACCTTGAAGGTCATGGTGAAGGACGTGGTGTAGGCCGCGGTCAAGGCCGCTGTTGAAGGGAAAAATTGAGCTTTTTCGCAATCCGCAATACAAATTAAAGGTTCTCATTGAAAAAACAATTTTGATTTTGAAATGACGTTAAAGATCATGGTCCATGTCACATGTTCCGTCAAATTTTCTGTTCTTTTCGAATGGGTTGCTATTTAAATTAACAAAGTTGACCATCAAATGACCTTGTATGGCAAGGTTAAGGTCAAATCCAGGTTCACCGTTGAATAGCTAAGGAAAAATCCTGAAACTTTGTATGAAACATTTTTTTAAAATGCATTTCTGAAGAGTTATTCAGGGGTTTCCATACCTTTGTGCCACCCTATATATGCCATATATCTATTATCTTTATTATCATCTCAAACTAAATAGATTTTTGTCTAACTANTAAAAAAAAAAAAAAAAAAAAAAAAAACTGCATTAGTGTAATGAATTCTCTCCAAGCTGATTCCGGTTGCTGAAAGAAACCAACTGATCCTGCAGAACTGGATCCTTTATTATAAAAAAACAATAATATATTAATTAGGGATTTACTTTATTTATTAGAAAAAGAAAGAGTGAATTGTTGTGGCCACACAGAAAGCTACTGCGCTAGCTATGTTCGCTAAAAGTACCAAAAAAGTTTTCTAAAACTTAACTTTCTAAAATCTAAGAATAATATTGTCATTGAAATACTAAATACTAAATATTTATAGTATGATTTTGAGATAAATCGGTTGCCAAGTATTTTTTAAATTGTTTATTTACCAATAAAAATACAAACTAACTACAGTCTATAAGATTAGAGTTGGCACAATCGAAGGCGGGAAACAACAATCGTGGAGGTAGATTTGGGNAACAAAAAAAATTATTGTGGCGAAACTATTGAGAATTGACCCATGGTATATATAGTGTTTTTGTTGCAAATGATGGGTAGAATCTGCCCTCTTTGTTTGTTACATCTTCGACCAAACACCCTGTATATGTACCAAATATAAAGGCTTAAGCTTTTAACCAAAATACAAATATACCCTATAATATTGCTGTCTCCTGCTACTTCTAACTCTTCTTCTTCCTCAGAAAATAAGTGGGATCTCATAAAACACATAGTAGTCTATTGTATGCTACGTAGGCATGGGCTTTACAAAATGCACATGGGCGCCCAGCTGACCTTCTATAAAATAGTTTTTTTTTTTGTCACGTTCAACAGCTTAGGCCATTAAAGGACGGGGGTTATCCGGCGACATTACTCATATACTCGATGAGATCATCAGTGTGAAATATGTCTCACCTCTCTGGGATTCGAACTCACAGCCGGGGTTTAGGCCTTGGTTTCAGAGTCTAGTACGCTAACCACTCGGCTATGCCGCCCCTCCCCCCCCCCCAAAAAAAACAAATTAAAGACAAATGGAATTATAGGAAATACTGACTGAAATCAATAACTAACTTACCATTTAAAACACTAACTCCTTTGTTTTTACTTTGTTCCTTAGTATTTTCAGTTTTTGAATCCTTTTCCCACTTTGCTACCTGAAATTATACAAAATAAACAACCATCAAATCCTGTCATACATATAAGCGTCATCAGTGCAAGCTTTTATTTACTTCTTACTAATACTTATTAAATATATCTGATAATTATGAGAAGCGTAGTATCAAAGACGGACATAACCACTTGAATGCCAGAATGTCAAGATGCCCACTTTTGGAGCCAAATTGCACCCTGGATTTTCGGAAAATGTAAATTGTTTAACTAGAATGCAGCCTCCTGTTTGGCTATGGTATGTTAGGTCCACTTTTACAACAAAATCGTTGTTGATTTGGATGTATTTAAAGCACAACTAAAAATATTGTTGTATTTTTCCTTATTTTCTGGTTCAAATGGATAAGAGGACATTGCGTTCAAAACTCTAAAAGAAACAATCGATAGGTTAAAAATAGGAAAAAAGTCTTAAGTCAGTCTTTAATACTAGTCTCCTCAAATACGTTTAATTTTTAAAATCTTAACACGTTAATTGAGATGAAGAAAACTAAATAAGTATAAATGTAAAAATATTCACACATCCACTTTACATGATCATCAGTGTGAAACATTTCTTACCTTGTTTACACATTACTTTGTTTTATTGTTTACTCGTTAAATTGATTATTTGTTTAATTGTGTACCTTGTTAGCTACTTTAATTGTTAGCTTGATGACTCTTCTTCTTTTTTTTATAGCTATTTTTTAGCCTTAATTTATAATTATTGTGCCTTACCTTCTCTGGACTTGTGTCACATAGCTGATGGATGTCAGACTCTTCACTTTCCTTCCAACAATCAGAACCTGTAACAATCAATGCATTTGCTGAACAGAATTCAAGACTTATAGTACATTAAATTTGAACTCCTGATATCACAAAAGATTTTTTGACCATACACCAATTCTGAGCTTTGGAGGAGTGCCAACATTATGTATCTACATTTTACCTCTATCTATCTATCACTGCCCAACTTGAATGAAATAGGTGTAAATTGAAAATTTATATGACTACTAAAAAAAAATGTATACATAATCTGTTATGTTTATTATCCCTCGGATGCACTCGGTGCAATAGAGACATAAGGATGCATGCATCCCTGATAGGAAAATAAATATGAACATGAAAACATCTTAGGAAAATATCTAATAATAAAACATTTAAAACGGTTTAATTATTTTATTATTTATTCTTATAGCTTTATTGTCTTATAATTTTTTTTAAACACAAAATCAGCCAGTCTCCAAATTAATTTTCATATTTTTATAAAGGTACCATATTACTTTATTTAGTACTATTGGTATAAATTTCACTAATCAAGGGAAAGTGGCATGGATCCCCTGCCTGGACAATCAAGATGTCAAGCATCGGTTTTTCTGATAATAACAAGAAATGGTCATACGATTATAACGATTATGGTCATATGTAGCACAAGGAATTTTAATGATAACGCTTCCTGCCACAGCTTCTTTGTTTGGAATGTTTCGGAGGATTTGGCTAATTTGGATCGTACGTGCCATTGAAATTTCTTCGAGTTGGACCTCTAACTGCTAACTGGTTTATATACAGGAGGGTTGATTTTCTTCAGGAAATGAGCGGAGCTCCAAAAAGCAGTGCGGAGTGGCTATTGAAAATTCAAGAGTACACAAAATTAAGGTTTTGGAACGAAGTTCCTTATGGCACGTTCGGAGCCTGGGAGTGAATCCGAAAAAAACGACCAAAATCACCGTCAAAAAATAACCGTCATGAAATCACCGTCATGAAATCACCGTCACGTGAAATCCGTCACGAAATATCTACCGATGACGATAACTTGAGTAAAAGATCACCGAGTTAGTTGAATTTGGTACACATGTTCATTTTACCAATTCCCAGGCTCAGTACGTTGGAAAACGTTATCCGTCCAAGCGTTCACGCGCAACGCTCGCGTATACGTAAGCTTAAAAAAGACGGGAAAAAAATGTTATTATGGAACCCTGTTACTTGTTTTGTTTATTTTTGTTATATGTAAAATTATATGTCACTTGGTTTTATAAATATCGAAAATAAATCGTAGTTACAGTTTATACGACTTTAGCATTTTTTGTGATTTTATAATTTATATTTAATGAAAAATGTAAGGAACTTCGTTCCAACCGGGTGTCCCGCGATACCAACCGTATTTTTTAATATAATATGTGGGATTTTATCACCAGATACAAAGTGGTGGTGGTGGCACGTACAATCCGAATTTACCGAATGAGTTTTTGAGAGAAGAATGACATCGTTTTATTGAGCCATTGCTATAATATGCTGTTGTTCTGGATCGTATTTTCTCCGATTAGCCTTTCCTGAAGTCCGAAAAAAGTAGTTTCGAAGTATGTAGTTTGTAGAGTACCTAATTTGTGTTTTGAATTTTGCAACTGCATATTGAAACATGTTGAAAACGTTTCGTGTATTGTGATCTCATCAAACAAACGAATAATAATACATACATAAAATATAAATAAAACAATAGGATATAGTAAAAATTACACTTTCCAAGACATCCTTTTCCTTCTATCTTCCCATTTTTGTAGAGCAGACAAAGAATCTTTAAAATGTCCTTGTCGATTGTTCCACCTTTTAGCTTGAGAAAAAAATAAAAAATAATAAATAAACAAACAGCATACCATGTTAAGAATAAATATAGTCGATAATGGTGAAGTGTGGACCATCAGAGAATCATGTTTAAATTATTTTTTATTGAATTGTGTAATTCAAACTGTAAAATAATAAGTGCAATTTTTCTAACTTAATTATTAACTCCAGGTCTGTCTGATGGGCTAAATATTACCATATTTAACTGCAATATAGTTAATAGTTAATTTTATACTCACCTTTTATGATTCAGTTATTTCTTTCTATTTAACTAGCCCTTAGGACCGTGGCAAAGGGTTTGATTTTATATTTTGAAAAAAGTGAAATTAAGTAAATTAATTTAGATAAGTTATTATATCTATTTGAAGACCAACAAATTAAAACAAACAGTTATTTTTATTGGAATATATGTGGTTGCCTTAGCTTAGCAATAACAAATTATTTCGAGGCACACTCTTCGATTACATAAATGATTTCTCATGTTTACAGTATGTAGAGAGACCAGGATTTAGATGGGTTTTAAGGCCCTTTGAGTAAAAAAGCAAAAGTTTTTAAAATAATGCCGTCTGTGCAGACGTGCCCAAACTGCTAGGCCGAGATTTCGGTGAAATTTAATTTAAATTTTATTCAGCATACGTGTTCAGAAAAATTATACCCCGAGGCAAAATCGAGAAGCGATTTTTAGCTCTAAATTTGGGGGCACAAACCTAAAAACTCAATAGAAGTAATGTTCAAAAACAGTTTCGACGATTCGAACTTGAAAAAATCCAAAAATCAAGCCAGTTCAAATACCAATCTAATCATATATACCTAAATTATTTTTGCAGGCTAAAACTGGTCTTCGAGATATTGTTAAAAATTAATTTACTTACGAAGGGCGAGAGATTTGGTTCAACTCCCACCAGGGAGGAATTATTTGAACAGTAAATTTTGAATCAATACATATAAAAATAAAGTTTTTTCTGTACATTGGTACCAGTCCGACTTTATAGGCAAAAATTAGGATGGCTAAGTATACATTGAGTGACAAAACACACTGACTCTCTAGTCAAAATGTTTGGGTTCTAGGCTCGATCACATAGAGACTTGCGGTTTTTGGCGTTTAGTGGGAAATTGACCCAATGCGAGTGGATTTTTTTTATTTTTACCACCCTTAAAGAATTCAAGATTTGTTTTATTTTTTTTTAGGTTTTTTTGCGGCTACACGGTATAATTGAAAAACAGATCACACCAGCGGTAACTAATTTTAAAGATCTGCAATTTTGGTTCTATGACGTTTTGTCGTATCTCCATCTGCTCTACCTTAAAAAGAGGCAAATTTGGTATATTTTTTTTTGTTTAATTTTAGCTCTATGTATGTGACGACAATAACCATACAGCAATAATTACATAAGTAATAATAATAAGTATTAATTTAAAATTAACTCACCCAATTTTTGCAATTTGATTTAGAATCGGGAGGCAAACATTTCTTAACCTCTGAAAAAGCCAAAAACAAAGAAAAAAAATAAAAAAATATGTAAAACTAAAAATAACAAATTAAACAAATAATAAAGCATTTAATAAAACTACCAATAAAATTATCATTGGTTTAATTATTGTTTTATTATTTGTTTATAGTTATTTTATTATTTGTTTATAGTTATTTTATAACAAAACAACTAATTATACAAATAATAAAACAATTAATAAACCAATGATCATGCCAAAACTATGTCACTAATATTTATTTTTCGAGATAGTATAGTAAATAAAACTGTCAGTTACTGATTATGATGATTTTGAATGGATTTTTTTTATTTCTAAGTTTATTTGATATGAGTATGTTCTACAGAAAACTTTCTTTTCATATTAAAAGAAAAATGAAATTAGTTGTTTTTACTGTAATATTGTAAAACTTGGTAGCAGTGAATAAAACTTTAAGAGCCTTTTTTTTTTTTTTAATTATTACTTTTTGTCAATAGTTTTATGGGTAATCGAAGTAGAAAGCGTTTTGGATATTCTTTTATTTCACTCTGAGCCATTTCATATTTTCCAGAAATTAGAATGTTTATGGAGGTCATCAGATTCAAATGAACTGTCTCACTTCGTTAAATAATTACATCTAGACTTGCTGCAGGAAACACATACTGTAGCTCTCTACTAACTATATTCCAAAGGCAAAACTAGCCGGAATACAAAAGTTTAGTGATCAGAACTATTGTCTGGCCAGTGGTGATATATGCCTTAGAGACCTGGACTTTGGTTTCTACCGATTAAGAACTTCCATGACAGTTGTGATCCTCAAAAAAATGTTTGGAGCTATTTATCTCGATGTTCAATTAAGAACAAACCAAGTGCTTGCTCGGTTGTATGAAAAGCCTGATTCCATAGCAGAGATAAAAGCAGGAAGAGTAAGATGGGTGGGCCACATGAAACGCCTGTGGAAAGAGTTCATAGAAAGCTTTTCAACATGACGACAACTAAAAGGCAGGAGAAGCCATGGTTGACAGGAGAAGCCAAGAATGAGGAGGAAAGAAGATGTAGAGGAGGACCCAAAAACTTCAGGAATCCGTGGTTAGCGCCTTTGCTGTCTGGCACAAGACAGAGACGATAGGAGAGTAGTAGTTAAGCATGCCAGAGCCTTTCATGGGCTGTAGCGCCATGATACTTACATCATGGCGCTACAGCCCATTTATCAAAGCTGATTTCGGCTTTTATAAGACCAACATCCGAGCTGATTTTGGAGGAACTAAAGTTGCAGTTATAAAATAATTTATAAGGAGAGTCTATTCCATGTTGTAAACAATTAATATTTATCATACTATAGTAATTTCATAAGACAAAGATAGATTCTATGATAGGCTAGAAGAGGTGTATGACGGAGCTCCTCGTCATGACATAAAAATCATCATTGGAGACCTCAACGCTAAGGTTGGAAAGGAGCCAAACTACCGACCTACCATCGGACGAGATAGCCTGCATCGTGAATCTAATAATAATGGCTTAAGATTAATTGATTTTGCAGTAAGTAAAAATATGATTATCGCTAGCAGTTATTTTCCCCACAATAGTATACACAAATACACGTGGAGGTCGCCAGATGGAGCAACCCATAATCAAATCGATCATGTCCTCATTGATTCGAGACATGCATCCGATGTCCTGGATGTGCGTAGCTTCAGGGGAGCTGATGTGGATACCGACCATTTTCTAGTAAAAATGATGTACAGGCAACGTCTATCGGTGTTGAAGACGGTAGGAAATCCCAAACAGGAAACATTTAACTGCCAAAAGCTGCAATACGAGGCCACTAGGGAACAGTATGGTAGGGAAATAGAAAGGAACCTAAACAATCACTGGACCCGAACCCGAATAAAAGAAGCCATCAAAACATCAGCCGAGGAAGTAATAGGGTGGAAGAGATCAGAGAAGCGGGAACCGTGGTATGATCAAGAATGTAAAGATGCCATTGTTCTCAGAAATGCGGCAAGAATAAAGATGTTACAGAGGGGAAATACGCAAGATTTTAGAACAGCAAGAACAAGAGCCTCCCACATTTTAAGAAAAAAAAAGGGAAAGAGAAACCCAGAAAGTGAGGGAAATAGAAGAGATGGCAGAAAGGAAGGAGATCCGGAGAATGTATGGAAAAATAAGAGATGAAAAGAGAGGTTTCCAAGCACGGACGGCAATGATAGAAGGAAAAGATGGAACCCTAATTGCAGAACCAGGGAGGGTTCTGGAGAGGTGGGCTGAATACTTTGATAGTCTTCTCAACCACATTGGAAGAGAAGACTCAGAGGAGGGAACAGAAGAGTTTGCGATTGACCTTAATGAAGAGAATCAAGCAGATAGAGAGGAGGATGTCCCAGAGCCAACGCTAGTAGAGATATGTGATGCTATCAAGAGTATGAAAAACCACCGGGCCCCCTGGTGAGGACAAAATTACGGCAGAACTCTTGAAATATGGAGGGGACGCTCTGAACGACGATATCCATAAATTAATAAAGAACATCTGGGTCAAAGAAAAAATGCCAAGTGAATGGAATGTTGCCTTTGAAATCATCCTTTCAACTTCTGCAAAACGAATCGAAGAGAGCTGGGCTAAGCATCAACGAGGGCAAGACGAAGTACATGGAAATGACCCATAACCGAGGAATACCGAGAGACGCTATAGAGATTGATGAGTACAGGTTTGAGAAAGTTCCAAGCTTCAAGTATTTAGGTTCTCTCTTGACTGAGAATAATGATAGTCTTGAGATTAAGGAGAGAATTAAAGCAGGCAACAAGGCCTATTTCTCAATACAGCACCTTCTTAAGTCAAAGCTACTAAGCTGGAACTCAAAAAAGCAGATATATAGAACAATTCTCAGGCCAGTAGTAATGTACGCATCGGAAACTTGGGTGATGACCAGCAGGGATGAAGCCTTACTTGACACATGGGAGAGAAAGATGCTTCGAAGAATATATGGACCAGTCTGTAGGAATAATGAATGGAGGATCCGAACTAACCAGGAGATCTATAGTCTGTATCAAGAGCCAAACCTGGTTACAGAAATTAAGCAAGGGCGATTAAGATGGCTAGGGCATGTGGAGAGAATGCCGATAGAGAGAGAGCGGTCAGCAAGATCCATCGACTCAAGCCTGAAGGCAGAAGACAGCGAGGCAGACCGCGCAAAAGATGGCTGGACGATGTTGAGGAGGATTTGCGGAGTCTCAATGTGAGGAGATGGAGAGAGAAGGCACAAGACAGGGACGAGTGGAGGAGGATCGTGGAGGAGGCCCGAGCTCTTCAAGGGCTGTAGCGCCGCGGAGTAGTAGTAGTAGTAATAGTAATTTCATAATTAGAAATGATTCTGACAGCGAAGGAAAATTAAAATTGTGTACAGATTCATTCATCAAAATAATAATGGAGTAGAGATCCAATTGAGGGGTCGAGATTAACGTTCATCTGAACCCTTAGGTCTCTTTGAGGTCTAAAAGGTCATCTTCTTTCAAGATCTAAAAGAAATTCTTTCAAAAAGAAAAAAAAAATCTTTTAACATTTGACCTTCTAGAAGTCAACATCTCGAGCTCTAAAATCAAAATCTCTATGGCTCTCTTTTCGATTTTCCCATTCTGTCAAAATCAATTCTAATTGTAAAACTGTTGTAGCCTAAAATTGGAAAGTTAAAAAAATATGTTGACCTTACCAATTAAAGGAGGATTTTTAGTTTTGTCATCATCACATTCAGGTCGCAAGCATTCTAGCCAGCTCAATAATTTAGAAAAATTGCAACTTTCATCGTCTACTGCACGGTTATTTATTGCACGGCCTGAAACAACGATAAAAGTTATAAAAACTCAAACATACTTAGTGAAGCACACATTTCTACTGTGGTAAAACCCAACATACACATATCTTTTCCAATTACACACAACTCCAATGTCCCTATATTCAATTTTTGTGCACGATGGTGGTACGGTGATAAGAGGAAGATCCTCAGAAATATTTTTGGAGCTTTTCGATGGTCCATTAAGAACAGACTATGAGCTTCCAAAGTTATATGAAAAGCCTTATATCATAGCAGAGACAAAAGCAGGAAATAAGTAAGACCCTTTATTGGGCCACATACAAAGAATGCTAGTGAGAATTAAAATAATTCTTACCTTCTGGTTTTAAAATAGAGGTGAGGAGTTGTTTCCCTTCAGAATCTGCCTTTCTGAAACCGGCACCCTGGGTCAATACCCGCACTTTGCCTATTGGGGGCTCAGTGCCTGGAGGACCTATAACAAAATATATTTGGTTTAATCATTCTAATATTTTAAGAGAACTGAAACTGCCATCATCTAATGTCTAATGCATTCTCTACAGCAACAATATAATTAATAAAAAACCTTTCTCATGCACTTTTTATAATATTTATAAGATGGTGTTCTTCAAGTCTAAATTTATGTAGGGGACTCCAGATCCTCAATAATTAGGGCATTCAACGTTTGATATTTGATCTATGATTTTATTTAAAATGAACACACATGCAATGAAATTTATATTTATAGCATAAAACAGAAATAATTTTTTGGATGCAATATGAAGCAAAACGCCACCAAGCGAACTGTTATATCTCAATCCGTTGCCGAGATATTTATTTGTTTAAAAAATTTAAAAAAGAGTTTTTAACAAACATGTGTCTAATTGTTAAATTGTGCGAAGGTTCAAGGCAGCGGCCGTTTTCGACGAGTGAAGCGAGTAGGAGTAATACTAAAACAAAAAAAAACTGATTTAAATTTATTTTAGTTAAAAAATAATTCTTACCATCATGCAAACGGAAATCTTCACTGACTGGAGAAGATATTACCTAGAATCAAACATAATACATAATCAACGGAATATAATAGGTAGGTAATTTCCGAAGAACCACCTTAAGATAAGTACCTAACTTCTGGCTAAATCTAACTTTGTGACATAAGTGCAAGTTGTAGATCTTTTAAAATTAGTTACTACTGGTTCAATCTGCTTTTCGATACGACTTACCGTTTAGCTACAATAAGCGTCCAAAATACTTTAAAGTTCTGTCCACCATCTTTAATTTTTAAAGGGGGTGTACATTTTTTTTTAACTTTTCGTATCTTTCTTTTCAGATTGGGCCAATTTTCGACTATACGCTTTAATTTGATATATATAGATATAGACACTATCCTGCCTCGATATGATGTCCCTGAATCAGTATGGATATAGTGTCCATTTTTATGTTACAGAGCTAAACTTTTAGCTTTTTAAACCAATTGTTTTTTTTGCTTGGAACCAACTTGTTGTTTTGAAACAAGAACCTTCGATTACACTAAATAATTATTGTTTTTGTGGGCTACCCCAGCGAACAATTATTTTGAAGCTGATATAAATAGTCAAACATTACACAAGCCGTCTCTTGTCTTCTAAAGTCTAAAGAACCCAAAGAACTTTTTGGACCAACTAAATCTTTTTGAAATGAATCATCTGAGTAAGTACACATAATCTGCTACTTAATGATGCTAGTCTACATTTAATATACGCCTCATTATACAAATTGACAACAATCAATTTTAATCATTCATACTGTTCGAACCCACATTTTATAATGTACATGGGCGTCGTCAGCAGTAAATTATTGGGGGGGACATATTCTGGGAGGGGGGTCCGGGGGTCCTCCCCCGGAAAATTTTGAAAACATGACCTCTCAAAACAGCGTTTTTATGCATCTCTTATGTGAAATTTGATTTTAACACTTTTTCATAAAATAAAGTAAACCTACGGTGTAGTTAGTTCACAAAACTATGAACACAAGTATTTTTATAAAAAAAAGCAAACTGAAATAGTAAATGTAATATAATAAAAGTTTGCTCCTAATAATTGTAGATTAAACAGATCACTAAATAGCCATTATGCAATATTACTTAAAATCTATAATAAACTATGTCATTTAATTACTAGTTATGAAAAACAATATAAACATGTTATCTTTGATCTTAGGCTACAAAAAGTAGGCGCACACTAGAGACAAAACAGTCAGCAGACTGTCTGTTGGCTGTCTGCAGACTGTTTTGTCTCCAGTGTGCGCCTAGCCTTAGGGTGGCCATGATATAAAGTTTAGTCCAAAACGGGATATTGAATTTTGAGGGGTGGTCGAGCTATTGCAGCTCCCAGGCGAAGGTGGGGGAGTCTGGGGGCCCAAAAAATTTTTTGTGAATTTTAAGGAAACATTTGCATTCTTTAGTAAAGTTTTCTCTTTTGACAACAATTTGCACTATTTTCCCTATTTCGTACTGTCTGATTTACTTCGTTTAATTTTTTTTAGAAGACTGTTCCTTGTTACAGGATATGTCTTTTTTACAGTATCTCTAGACACTGTAAAAACTATTCTGGCTGTAGTATCTCGATAAATTCAGTAATTTCTATTTATTAGAACTACACAAAGTGTCACGTTTTATAGAGTAATGATGGAAGGTTAGGGTTAGGTTAGGCCAAAAAGTACTAAACCTAACCTAAACTTAAACTAACCATAACCTTCCATCATTTTCTCTAAATGAACAGTTGAACAAATAAGAAGATTGAATTTATCGTGATGCTACAACAGAAATCATTCTTTGGGTTTCGATGTCAACCCTATGCTTTTGGTAGATCCGTCCATCGCATCTTGGATCATACAATCATACCCGCCGACCTATTATAGCTAGAGATGTGAAATTTGGTAAACAAGTTAAACTTTTTTGCCCAAAAAACAGGAAAAATGATGCGAACTTCACAACTCAAAATTTCTTCGATCAGCGAGCAATTGCGAACTTTTTTATGTTTGTAATTTTTGAATGGGGTGTCATTGTAAAGGTATTGAAATGTAGATTGCAAATATATATCGTGCTTCCAAAATGGTGGCCATACTACCCCCGAAATTACCAAACCAAATCCTCCATAAAAGCCCCCCCCCCTTCCCCATAAGGAAAGACCTTAAAAATGAGGAAAAAATACATAAAAACACTTCTCTGTGTGCCGACCATGGCGACCATTTTACCCACGAATTTACCAAAATTAGTGCATGCCTAAGATGCTAAAAGATAATGTGCAGAAATTGTTCCTCTTAAGTGCAACTTTTTATACATATTTTAGTAAATAATTTAGGGAAATATAGGTTTTTATGACCGAAGAAACCCTTTAACTAGCTTGCTGGCAAGTACATGTCGGGATGATGTGTAAATAAATTGGTTGGGCGTGAAGTATCACGTAAAAAGGGTTTAGTTGGTATCGTGAACATGAAATCAGTATAGGGGGGAACACGCCAAATTTTGATGTTTTTTGACAAAATGGCGTGGAAAATTAAACTCTACCCACAAGTGTTATATATATTTGTAATCTACTCTTCAATACCTTTCATTTTATACCCCACTCTATTTTTTTTTAAACTGTTCAGGTGACGTGAATTATCTGCCATTTTGAATTTTAGTAGCTGATAAATTTGAGTTGGCTATATTTTTCCTGTGTGCACGTCAAAACGATCTTTAATATTAGAAAGTTTCATGTTTTTATCTCTATTGATTCGAATTTTCCGTACAGACACAGACACAGAAATGAAACTATAAGGGTTTCTTTTTTTGGTTTTACCAACGAAACCCTAAAAAGAACAATTTGAAAAAACCGAACTAAACGGATGTTTAGAAATAGGTAGAGCATATTATGCAGATTTATGCCTCACAATAAATAACATATTCGTCATCATTTTGCAAAGGAGGAGGGGGGAGGGGACGCTAGGTCTTCACACAAAGTATTTGTAATTACTGATAACAGGTTTCTATAACTGAATTTGAAGATTCCATATTAGTTTTTCATTGTTAACTGTAACATGGTATCGAAGTGACATATAGTGGATAATATATTATTAATGATAAAATATATATGTAGAAAAGTAAAAATGGCTTAGATATTTTAAACTTTTTTAATTTGTTTTTAGAAAAAAGTTTGATTTTTAAACTTTTTTTAAAAAACGTGTTAGATTTTTAAACTTTTTTTAGGTTAAATTCTATATTCCATCTCAAACATTGGGGGGGACGCGTCCCCCCTGTCCCCCCCGGCGACGACGCCCGTGCTTCAACATATAGAAGTAGAGCAAATAAAAATTATTTCTATATTTACCTGAGATATGATACTGGCCGTAATAACTAGTACAGACAACATGTTGCGCGATTTTTAGCTGGAATAATAGCTTAGTAAAAATATTATAATATAAATTATCACGTGCCTTATCTTGTTGCTCCTGTTATCTGGATTTTAGCATTTATACTAACCCATTACCCAGAACTACTCACGTCTCCATTTGTAACATGGGTACTCGTATGTAGGGGAGACTGGAGTAATGACAGACACTTGGGGGGAAAATATTATACATTTTATTTGTGTGAAACACTACTGCCCCTAATAGTATACTTAATATACTAATAGTTTACCTTAGGTATAGGTAAATTACCTATACACTTTCCTAAGCAATAATAACCTAATCTATATCTTTTTTTCTATATATGTATATATATTAAAATTAATGTTTGTCTGCCTGTCTCTTATGCCTGCCTAAACTGTTCTTCCGATTGCGATAAAACTTTGGGACTTTGGGGAATGGTTGGACCCATGCCTGGGAAGGTTTCTGAGTTAGTTAAACTATGCATAAATTTTAAATGGGTTTGGGGTAAAGTAATGAATGCCTATAATGATGCAAATCGTTGAAAAGAGTACAGTAATAATTGTTGTTACGTACATTTTTGTCATATTTTCATTTAGGAGGAGGGTAAAATGGAAAATCAGGAAACATATTTCTATAATCTATATAAATGAAAATGAATGTTTTTTTATCTGTATGTCTCTTATGCCAATATACAAATTGTAATATACATGTTTCATATAAGGCAACATTATTTAAGTAAATAAACTATTTATAAGGTTTTTCAAAGGTAGCAGCTGTAGATTTCTTGTGTTATTAATGTATACTAGTGATGCGGTGCATAAAGAACTCGCGTAGAAATGTGTTTTTATATCAACCGTAATGCCTTACTAGTGATGCGGTGCATAAAGAACTCGCGTAGAAATGTGTTTTTATATCAACCGTAATGCCTTAATATGTCCTTAATAATGATATCAGGATAATATTTCAGCGAAAACCTGGCATTCTTATTCAATCTGAAGAAAGCATTCAAATTATTGTGTCTATTATCTTTATTTAATAATATTCTCGCAGGCTCGCTAGCTCGCCTGTTGATTCAGCATGTAGAAAATATTTACTACAAGTAGCTGTATAAAAACAGTATTAGTACGTTATCAATATGTAATACAATTAATGCAAGGCTTATATATAATCGGCATCGGCAGTATTTATATATGGCTCGCTGCGCTCGCCTATTTGAATCGGCATTTGTAGTCAATATTTATAAATAGTTATTGTAGGCTCGCTACGCTTACCTGTTTTACAGTGTTTATATATAATCGGCAGTATTTATATATGGCTCGCTGCGCTCGCCTATTTGATTTGGCATTTGTAGTCAATATTTATTAAATAGTTATTGTAGGCTCACTACGCTCGCCTGTTTTTACAGTGTTTAGTTTATATATAATCGGCATCGGCAGTATTTATATATGGCTCGCTGCGCTCGCCTATTTAA
>KZ651159.1:789517-806522 GCA_001010745.2 Gerris buenoi | reverse complement strand
GAAGCCGAGGGTATTAGATATTTTAATTCCCGAGGCGAAGCCGAGGAATTAATATCAATTAGCTCCCGAGGCGTAGCCGAGGGAGATAATTATAACAAGGGAATAATAATGCATTATTCTCGAGGTACATACAAAATTTTATCTCCAGAAAAAGCGCCATATAAGATTTATTCAACAAAGAAAACAATGCATTTCTTTATTAAACGAATTTAATACAGATATAAAACAATATACATTATTTAAAGCAATTAATAATCACTTTTAAAGCAATAAAAAAAGATAAAGTTCAACAAAAGCTAAACAAAAGTAAACAAAGCATCGTAGAATGACTCGCAATTCAGCTGGGAGTTTAAAAGCAGTGCTGCCAACCTGATTTCAACAAATGCACAACGTTTGCTATTCATCCTCTACTATTTACAAAATAATTAGGTTGGCTAACGTGGATTATAATCCCGTTTTCACATTATTTCCCTGTTTTTACATTATTTCCCTGTTTTTACATTATTTCCCTGTTTTTACATTATTTCCCTGTTTTTAAGAACGGGGATGAAATCCACATTATTACCTAAAAACTAGTCCAGAAAAGTTACTTTTCGTCCCTGCTGGAGATAAATGAAATTAATGTGCAACAGCTGGTTTGAACACGGCCCAGTAGTTTAGGCTCCACTCTTCTGCACAGATAACAGAAAGACATATTTCAAAAACCAATTTTTTAGACTCGGGGACCTCAAAACGTGTAAATTCATCAAAATCAAATTTTTACGCTATCACAATTCTTACTACTCAGACTAACTTTCCCAGATCCCAGTGACTTTTGTTTTCGAATTTTTATTTTGCCTTTTTTCAGAATTTTTCAGGGAGATCCCCTAAATTTGGAACTAAAATTCATTTCTCGATTTCGCCTCGGGGTATGATTTTTTTTGAATATTTAAATTTCGTCAAAATTGGCCGAGAAGTTAAGGCACCACGCGTCTGTATGGACGACAGACCGACATTTTTAAATAACTACATTTTTGGACTAAAGGATCCTCAAAACATATAAATCCATCAATATCTCAAAATCTATTATACGAGGTTTACCTTGTATTATAGATACCTCGTATTATTAATACGAGGTATACTGTGGTGGAGGCATTTACAAGACAAGCATTTGGCATTAGATTATAAAGTACCTACTAGTCCTACTACTGCTCACTGCTCTAAATAACGTAGGTATTATGGAATTTAATTTGAGTATTGCAGTATATTATAAAACGTGCAATAAGAGAATATTTTGTTTGAGTTTGGTGGACTGACGATCATCATCAGTTGCATGTCAACTGATGGCGTGTCTTGTGATAATAACATCTGGGGGATTAATAAAATCTTTTTTTTTGTCAATTGTCAATTGAGTAGACCTTTCATACATTTATTTTATCAAGCTGGCTCAAATAAGACAACGTTTACATGAAACGAATAATTCCATATCGTAATATTCTAGAGAGAATTCTGTTTTCCCCTAATAATAAAACCTATCCTCTCTCCATAAGAAAGAACAAATTGACCTGCAACCACTACCATTTAATTCAAACTTCTGTATTTATAAGGAGAGTAACAATCTAAAAAAGTGCCGAATTAATTTCTTGTCCTTTTTGAAAGACTCCAAAAATTTTAATATAGGTAAGGATTTTTTTTTAAATACGTGTGGTGTTGTGGGACACCCGGTAGGAACGAAGTTCTTTACGCTTTTCATTAAATATAAATTACAAAATGACACTGCTAAGCATAGGGTCCTAACTACATACTTAGTACATGGCGGAGTTAGAAAAAAGACAAAATTTAAAGTAACTAATTATTTGCGCTTAGCGGAATTAAGGCCAAATACAAAGAAAAGCTTTCTTTTCATAATTAAACTGAGCGTTTTGCAATAAAATAATTATTTGTATGATAAGATAATAGTTAAAGAGGATGATTGTAGTAAAGAGCTGAGTAGAGAGGGAACAGAACTATTCCCTAAAGCTACTTTCCCGTCTTACTTAATATAAAATATATCACTTTCACTACACAAAAATTTCTGCTTGTATCAGGTTGAAATTTTACATGCATATTTCAATTGTACTTTATACGATGTGTGTGAAGTTTTATTACAATCGTTACGTTACAACGTAAGATAAAGGTAAAAACGTTATTTTCTCTATTTTCGAAGGTCCGCAATATAGGTTGGTCCTACTACTGCTCACTGCTCTAAATAACGTAGGTATNAACGAAACTAAAAGGGTTTCTTCTTTTTGGTTTTACCAACGAAACCCTAAAAATGGAGTGAAGTATGAAGCAAGTATTTAGATCCCAACACTCTTAAGAATTTGAAATTTGAACAAAAATGTATGGATATGTTGGAGGTCAGATAAGGACATTATTAATCAGGGTGTCTTGATAACTCGAGTAGAAGAGCAGTTGGTTTTCAATAATTAAATTTAAGCAGAATCGGGCATGGTCAGTTGTTGGATGTGCGACCATCTCTTACCACATAGTTCTGGGTTTGATTCCCAGACCAGGCAATGTCCTCCCAAATCCTCAATGCCCTCCCAGCATTGTTTAAATAAATAGGAAGCTGTACGAAAGGAAAGATCAAGCGCCACCCAGATCTAGCGCCATCCAGGTTTGGTTTAGGAAAACCATGGTCGACACTCTCTTGGTGGTTTGATTAAGATCGAATGAACGAGTCTAGAATTCTGAAGGCATGGTTTATCGACCAACTCTTCACTCGTGTGTGAAGGGTTTGGTTGACCGGTATCAATTCAGCATTAAATTGATACTAGGCTAACCCTGGATGGTTCAAAGAACCCACATCGTGGTGTTGTGTCTTCAGGCATAAAACACGATTCCCCCGGATTTTTTTTTTAAATATTTCAGAGCATGGAAATTCGGACTGAAGTATACATGCTTGAATGGTACTTAATGAGAAGAGAAGTAAAACAATCTCTGCGGATTATATTAGCTTGCAGTCAAAAACCTCTTTCATTCAAAGCTGGAAACTTAATACCTGTCGACAAAGAAATGTTTAGATCTGTAAGTGTACATACTTTTACATATATTATTTTCTCAAAAGAGCGTGACATGTAGTAATGTATATTTAAGCTCAAGCCGTATCCAGACTGCCGAGATTAAGACTCATTTTTTAATTTGACTAGAGTTGCGGCGCTTAAAGAACTCGCGTAGAATTGTGGTATACCAGCCATGCTGTTCTCAATATTTCTACCAGGATAATTTTTCGGTGTTAACCTGACTTCTTCTTATACGATTCTATTTATTCATTTCCTACTCATCAAGCCCTTTAAAACTATGTATGGCATGTCATGTTGACTATGATCTTGTTCTTTAGTCGTCATTAATATTGGCGCAATCTTAAATTTAAATTTGTCAAAAGAACTAACATGCTGTGAGCCGGGTTTCGTACGAAGTCTATAAACTTATTTAATAAATAATGGAGAAGGTTCGTGACAGTTCATGTATGAGAGGGTATGTTAGCGAGATGTAGTAAAATAAAACATTTGAAAAGTAAATACTTTAATGTCAAGTCACGTCAACCAGGTTGTGCACCACAATTGTTAAGATGTTGAACTTTTATAATTTTATAAAAAGAAAAAGAATGATATTTTATATGGCATTTCATTTTAATGATGCAGAACATTTATGATTGTACACAAGGAAAAAGGAAGATAGTATTTATATATTGTAAATGATCAAATTTATTTGTTTTAATTAAAGTATTATTATGTTCAGGGTGCAATTCAAATCCTCAAAGGTTCCACGGCCCCGATTTGTTATTATCATCATTATGACCTCATCATACATTTATAAATTATTGTCAATTGATACAAAAATTTACTATTTTAAAATTTTTTTTATAACATTTAATTTTTAAAAGCTTTTATTTAACTGCAATGTTTGTATGTATGTATGTATGTATCTTCGGGTCAAATCTTGCAACTGAATTTTAAAGCAACTATCCTCAACCGATTGAATTGAAATTGTGCATACACGTTTAGTTTGGATGACACTGCATGGTTAGCTAAGTGACGTAATTCTAAATTCAATACGGCGGGCAGCTTACGCTCAAGATGGCGGACTAGTTATTTTTTAGCACGCCCATGATATGGGTTTCAAATGAAACGGTTTGCTGAGAAGAATACGATTAAAAGCTTGTTTTTAAAAATATTTGTTTATAATCAACTTATTTATGCCTATGGCACTATGAGTGCCATTGACCCCTTTCTGAGCTCCCCTATTAAAATAATATAAAACCTACATTGACATAATAGAATCCAACTCTGGAGCTGCACTAATAACTTAAACTTATATTTTATCCAATCCTTGTAATATAAAGCAAATTAAATACATTTTTCTGCAACTTCACCCCATTTTGATTCACATCTTAGCACAAGTCCTTATCCTTCCATCCAAATCTGGACCAAATCCTGTGACAATCCTTTTCGTCAAATGAAGTGGAAATTACTTGTCTGACTTACTTCCTAGTGAAGGATAAGGATAATAAAACAGCGCCTTTGTATTTATAACGAAATATTGAATTCCGATAAGCCGGTAATCACGAATTTTGACCTAGAGCTTGCTTTAATGATGTACAACTTTTTATATCTCCCTTTTTTTCTTTAACATATTCTTCAGGAAAAATCTTGTACACGTTTACAACGTGCATAAATAACTATTACTTAATAGTAAATTTTTACATTAGTATACTATATTTTTATATCATTATTATAAATTATTTTATGTTATTATGATTTCAGATTATGCAGACTGCTTATTCCTTTAACATATTCTTCAGGAAAAATCTTGTACACGTTTACAACGTGCATAAATAACTATTACTTAATAGTAAATTTTTACATTAGTATACTACATTTTTATATCATTATTATAAATTATTTTATGTTATTATGATTTCAGATTATGCAGACTGCTTATTCCTTTATCAATCTTGCAGCTGCTGTAAAATCTGAATAAAAAAACAACAAAATAA
Source organism: Gerris buenoi (assembly GCA_001010745.2). Classification (NCBI taxonomy): domain Eukaryota; kingdom Metazoa; phylum Arthropoda; class Insecta; order Hemiptera; family Gerridae; genus Gerris; species Gerris buenoi. The sequence continues at coordinate 801,502 of KZ651159.1, read as the reverse complement.
TACTTATAACTATATAATACACAAGAGCATTAATATTAATTGTTTTATATAAAGAACTCTTGGTTTATTCTCTTTACTTAAATTAACACATCCTTGCAGTGAACTTGCACAATTCGCAGTTACAATTTATTCACTTTTACAATTTTAATTTTATTTTTAGAGAATAGTATACAGACTGTTCAAGGTGTAAGTTTTAGCAGTGTATGTGCATTTCACTTGGGGCCTAAAAGTGAGTAAAAAATTATGTTATAAGCGTAGACCAGCAAATGCTTTGTACAAGGTAATCTCAGTACTAATTTATAACAGGATTTCACCTTATGGGTAAGTTGGAATAGAAAGTAATAAGTGAAAGATTAATCTAGATTATGATGTGACTTAGACGTTCTTTAGGCATGCAATTTAGGTAGATCCAGACTAGAAATGAAGGATAAGCATTCCTAGACCTTGACAGAGAAGTTTACACAAAAGGATTTTTTGTTATCATAGATAAAGACTAAAGCGAAGATAGTAAAAAGAAATAGGAGATAAAGGGAGTGTGAGGTTGATGGACGATTGTTTGAGGTAGAAGGTAACATGAAATACCTGAGATCGATCCACAAAGGACTCGAAAGAAATTATTGAAGAAGTTAGTAGGGTCGCAGCAGCGAATCGAAGCTATTTCGCTTTGAATGAAAAATCAACACATCAGAACAATAAAGCTAAGCACTAAGCACCTAAAATACGTTAATCAGAACGAAAGACAGTTATGGAAGCGAAATTATTAAATTGAAACTGTGGAAGACAATGGTCAGTGGAGCCGATAGAACCGCGAGCAACTCAAATTGTAGGAAGAAATCAAAATTAAAAAAATCGGTCCGAGACAACTCAGACAAACTTTCTCATATACGAGTTCATATTCACTTAGCCCAGTGTTTCCCATTTATTAGTTTTCTTTTGTACATTTAATTATTACTGACCATCTCATCATAATATGCCATAAAAATAACTTCTCCTGGGTGGGGAATCGAACCCGGGCTCTCTTCGTCCGCGTTTTAAGCTATTTTCTCCGAAACTAGATTTTTCCCGGGAAAACGACTTATATCATTAGATTCGTATTTAAATGGGCTATATTTTAGAATTTTTTAATCAAAATCGTCGGAACCGTTTTCAAGAAATAATTTTTTTTCACGTTTTTTCAGAGTTTTTGGGGGGTAGCGCCCCCAAATTTCAAGCTAAAATTCATTTCTCGATTTCGCCTCTTGGCGTCTGCACAGACAGACGACAGACAACGGACAGACATTTTTTAAAAACCACTTTTTTGGACTCAGGGGACCTCAAAACGTGTAAATCCATCAAAATCTCAAAATCGAATTTTCGCGCCATCACAATATTTTCTCTTTATGTGAGAAAGTAAAAAGTTAAAGCCATATAAGGCGTATGCCAACGGAACCGAATGGTATGCTCCATATATATTAGCATATGTGGTCTAGACCTCTGAGATGACGGTGTAATCGGTGGACTCCATTCAAATAGACCTAAAGAAACCAAAATACGATGGCATGACGATGGCGATGAATGAAAAGCTAGGGAATAAATCAGGCCAAGGATCATTGAGTCCGCAGCGCCATCCAGTTAGTAAGTAGCATTAAATATATTAAGCTTATGAGATCATAGTCATATTTTCTAGGTCAAATGGAGTGAGTTTAAAGAACGAATCACAACTTTTAAAACAACTAATTTGCTTATTATAACTAACTGAAGTCAAAAAAGATATGTAATATAATAATTAGGGTCCAAATGTAATGTTTATAAACAGAAATTTTTGATGTTCCACTTGAATAAAAATGTATTAAAAAAAATTATTTTCATGGTTTTTGAAAATAAGTTTAAAAAATAAATGTAACAATACAAGATGTCCTAGAGTGTTCGTGCAGGGAAATACAGCCAGCTGTCACAATTCATCTGATCATTATCCTTCATTTCCTTTAATTACAATAGTAGTTTAATTTGAACTAATAGGTTAGTAAAGGAAACGTGCAGATCTTTAGCGGAACAATAAACAGTTCATCCTAATAGACCAAAGTAAAAACGATTTATACTGCAATATGATAAGGGCCAAGACATTCCTTTATCACGCATACCTACCTCACTTATATTTTTTTACCTTTTTAATTTTTTTTTAACTAAATAATCTTATTCTCTATTGTTTTATTATCATTATATATATTATTTGTTTCTGCTGTTACGTGGCTTTGACCTTGTTTGCTGAAAATTGGTTCGGCGAATCTTATATCTTAAAATTAATATAAATAGAAGAGCAATTGTAGAAACTAGCATCTGTTGCAGTCAAGTCAGTCAGTCAGTAGGAACAACAATATTGTAAGGAAACTAATCATAACGATGTTTCTTTTTTTGTTACTTATTTCCGCTATTACTTCTCAGGTAAGTCATTTACTTAACTATTGTTGATAATAAATTATTCTTTAACCATTTATTACAAATATAAAAATATTTAGGTAGTTCATAAATTTACATTTACCTGTAAATGGGCGTGCGGTTAAACATGGCAAATTTTGTGGCAAAAAAATTTATAAGGTACACGGATTCTAATTACGGAAAAAGCTTTTATTTAAATTAAAGAAACACGAAAAAATGTTGGCAGACAGTTTGCTGGGGGTTTACGTGCCGCCAGACGCGTAAAAAGGCCAGCTACTCGGGCCAAAAATAATCCCTTACCTCTGAAATTTGAGGAACTGAACTGATTTGCTTGAAATTTGCTCAGTTGATCGGGAAAGTGTTCAAATATTAAAAGTAATATAGTGCCGATGTGAGCTTCCGCCCCCGGGGGCGGTTGCCACCCTTCTCGAGGGTGGAAATTCCTTTGCACAAAATAACCCCGGGAATCGATAGAGAAAGAAAACATTTTGAACCAGTCAAACTTTTGTAACACATGAGCAACACTGAAATCAAATATATTGTAGAATTGCAACAAGAAATTTTAATTCAGGTGGACATGAGATTAATTTTACTATACGCTTTTATTTTTTTCACAAAAACTTCGAGTGATCCATATGTTTTGCTTTGTAACTCGCTCATTTTAAATGCAATTGACATTTAACAGTACTTATTTTAAAGGTTTTTTTAAGGACTATAAAAAAAAAATTTCGTTTCATGACATCCAAAAATTAATACTTTTCACGTTATTTAACGTTGAATACATCGGTCCAAGTATTCAAATGAAAAGATCTCCTTTCATCGACCATATCTCGCTTTTTATTTTACCTAAAATATTTTTTAAAAAAACGAATTTCTTTGTTTTTTTATAAGCAACAATTTTAGTTTCTACATTTTTTCGATAAGAATCGTATTTTTTTAGTTATTCGTAAAAAAGAAATTCAAAAACGATTTTTCGATGAAAATTGCAAGATTTCGATCGTGAATAACTAAAAAAATATTAATTCAACAAAAAAACTTTATACTGCATTTTTTTCTTAAAATTTCTAATTCTTTTTTTTTTTTTAAATTCTCTATCGATTCCCGGGGTTATTTTGTGCAAAGGAATTTCCACCCCCGAGAAGGGCGGCAACCACCCCCGGGGGCGGAAGCGCACATCGGCACTATATAACTTTTGTTATTTAAACATTGTTCAAATAACAAATACAACTAGTTATTAGTAATTTGTTTACACACACAAATTAAAATCCTTTACACAAAATTAATATGTCACATAAATGTCCATAAATAATAACAAATAAATACTAGATTAGAGAATACTTAGTTTATCAGTGGGTAAAAACAAGTAAATAACAAAATGTAAAATAAAAAACAGACTTTTTAACATATGGTTTTATACATATGCATACTATTTCACTATTAGATTAGCTTTTTCAAAAAAATATGTAAATGTATATACAAATTATTCATTTAAGAAAAAACAAGTAAATAACAAAATGTAAAATAAAAAACTGACTTCTTAACATTATGGTTTTATACATATGCATACTATTTCAGTAATAGATTAGCTTTTTTAAAAAAATATGTAAATATACATATATACAAATTTAAGAAAATAGATCGTCTTTTTAGTGCGTTTTCCATAAAATTGTATATATTGTTTTGTTATCATTATATTTATTATTTTTTTCTGCTGTTACGTGACATTGACCTTGTTTGCTGAAAATTGATTCGGCGAATCTTGTATCTTAAAATTAATATAAATAGAAGAGCAATTGTAGAAACTAGCATCTGTTGCAGTCAAATCATTCAGTCAGTAGGAACAACAATATTGTAAGGAAACTAATCATGATGTTTCTTTTTTTGTTACTTATTTCCGCTATTACTTCTCAGGTAAGACATATACTTATTTATTTTAGATAACTTAATTATTGTAATTATTAAATATCCATTTATTACAAATATAAAAAATATAAAGTAAATTAATTTACATTTACCTACTTTTAGTAAATGGACATAACCCTTGGATTGCAAATTTGCAAGATGACCTGTCAACAATATTTATTTCATTATTATTTTTTTTTAGTTTTAAATTAAACGTATGTGTTTATTACACATAAGTACAAAATACATAAACAAAAACTCTATAGTGGGGCAATATCGTAATAAAAAGATTATTTATTTATTAAAGATGAAGTAGGTACATTACATAATAAATCCTCCAACGCATTAGGCAACACTTAACTTTTTTTAAACTCCTATAGTTATAATTGAACTTTGTGGAACATTTTATTTATTTATTTATTTATTTATTTTTTTTTATGATTGTTTATACTAGCCACCCCCTGGGGTATTTATAACCCTTCTGAAGTTGAATTAAAAAATGTACTAATAATAAAAAATATTAAATTAAAATAAATTGAAAAATCGGACTCGGGGCATCAAATAATTCCAAAATTAAGGCAAATATTGAGTTAAATTATGAAGGAATTATTCATCTAATAAAAAGATATAATTGGAGCGAAGTTCAGCCTAATTGGTAAAATATTTAAGAAATTATTTAGCGTTAAAGTTCAAAAGTCGATATTTTTAAAAATGGCGGAAGATATTGTAAGTTTTCTTTTAGCCATCCTGTGTTCACCGCTGCCACCAGTGTAAGAACAACTTGGATTCATTTCTTAAGTATTATATTTTTATGATTTGAAACACAATTCTCAAAATCTCAAAAGTAACACTAACATTTATCCAACAATAATCATTAAAGACATATTTTTATGTCAGCCATGTCAAATCAATGACTCATTACAATATATTAAAAAGTAATTTAGTGGTCAGTTTATATTGTACGCATAGAGGTATAATTGGTGCAAATGGTGACTCAGCAAAATGGGTTAATGACGTCATAGATGTTTAATTTTAGGGTGGTACAACTTCATGTAAGGACTTATATTTGCACTAAGTTTCTATTCTCTAGGCTAAAAACTGTGAGAGCAATTTGTGTCACAGACAGACAGACAGATAGATATCCATCTAACAATCACTCTAATAGTCCTAAAAACACCCAAAACGGATATTTCCGTTACAATCTAGGTTTCTGGGTGATGATTTTTTGGTTAAATTAATATTACTTTAGGTTAAGAAAATAGAAAATTGAAAATTAAAGTTAATGTTATCTTTAAGAAGTTACAAATTGATGAATATATGTGTACAGAGATTAAATTTCCTAATACATATTATATAATATATAAATATAATATATATAATATATCTGTAGTCAAAAGGAAGAACTGGATAAGTCTAAAATCCTTACTTTTCAGGAGAGCGTTTTTTAGTTTTGCACAGTTTGTGTAAATCCAGTTTTTTTATAAAATAAGCTGTAACTGCTGTCATTGAACTTTCATTTTCTTGTTAATTTATTAGTATATTCATGTCTAGGGTGATGTAAATACTACTTGATTTATTATGACTTATCCAATTGCGTACCAACACTTATCTAGTTATTCCCTGATTTTTCAGGATTTATCTAATTGCATACACTCACTTACCTAGTTTTTCACCGTTGCAAGATTTGTTAATCTAATTTTGATTAATTTATTCTAGTAACTGATGCCACTGGAAATTGTTACATAAAACGGGTCACTCGTATTTGGCTTCATGAATTAAAATTACACCATTAAATTGACTGAGATAATACGCGAAACTATTTATTTCATATTACAAGAATACTATATTATTATTATTTTTAAACGATCACATTATTAATAACTTCTTATAATTACAATTTTTGTATCAAAACATTAGAAAAATATATAAATTCGGTTAACATTTTATAATATAATATCAAAATGCATTTGTATCTTTACAGAAATCAAAAAGTGTAATGAATTATTTAGGTATTCTAGCCTTCATCTGGATCAATCTCAATCAAGTCAGGATCTATACTCTTTTCACTATTGGTTATCAAATTTTGATTAAAGCAATGAAAAGCTGGTTATATCAAGGGTAAAAGCTGCGTCAGTAAACTTATTGTCATTGGTTCTGTACAAAGCAGAGGTAGATAGTTGGGAATTGTCACCTTCTCTTATCGTTTATTTTTATTTTTAATTTTTTTAATCTTGAAATTATTCTTAGATGTAAATTTAAAATATANTTTTTTTTTATGATTGTTTATACTAGCCACCCCCTGGGGTATTTATAACCCTTCTGAAGTTGAATTAAAAAATGTACTAATAATAAAAAATATTAAATTAAAATAAATTGAAAAATCGGACTCGGGGCATCAAATAATTCCAAAATTAAGGCAAATATTGAGTTAAATTATGAAGGAATTATTCATCTAATAAAAAGATATAATTGGAGCGAAGTTCAGCCTAATTGGTAAAATATTTAAGAAATTATTTAGCGTTAAAGTTCAAAAGTCGATATTTTTAAAAATGGCGGAAGATATTGTAAGTTTTCTTTTAGCCATCCTGTGTTCACCGCTGCCACCAGTGTAAGAACAACTTGGATTCATTTCTTAAGTATTATATTTTTATGATTTGAAACACAATTCTCAAAATCTCAAAAGTAACACTAACATTTATCCAACAATAATCATTAAAGACATATTTTTATGTCAGCCATGTCAAATCAATGACTCATTACAATATATTAAAAAGTAATTTAGTGGTCAGTTTATATTGTACGCATAGAGGTATAATTGGTGCAAATGGTGACTCAGCAAAATGGGTTAATGACGTCATAGATGTTTAATTTTAGGGTGGTACAACTTCATGTAAGGACTTATATTTGCACTAAGTTTCTATTCTCTAGGCTAAAAACTGTGAGAGCAATTTGTGTCACAGACAGACAGACAGATAGATATCCATCTAACAATCACTCTAATAGTCCTAAAAACACCCAAAACGGATATTTCCGTTACAATCTAGGTTTCTGGGTGATGATTTTTTGGTTAAATTAATATTACTTTAGGTTAAGAAAATAGAAAATTGAAAATTAAAGTTAATGTTATCTTTAAGAAGTTACAAATTGATGAATATATGTGTACAGAGATTAAATTTCCTAATACATATTATATAATATATAAATATAATATATATAATATATCTGTAGTCAAAAGGAAGAACTGGATAAGTCTAAAATCCTTACTTTTCAGGAGAGCGTTTTTTAGTTTTGCACAGTTTGTGTAAATCCAGTTTTTTTATAAAATAAGCTGTAACTGCTGTCATTGAACTTTCATTTTCTTGTTAATTTATTAGTATATTCATGTCTAGGGTGATGTAAATACTACTTGATTTATTATGACTTATCCAATTGCGTACCAACACTTATCTAGTTATTCCCTGATTTTTCAGGATTTATCTAATTGCATACACTCACTTACCTAGTTTTTCACCGTTGCAAGATTTGTTAATCTAATTTTGATTAATTTATTCTAGTAACTGATGCCACTGGAAATTGTTACATAAAACGGGTCACTCGTATTTGGCTTCATGAATTAAAATTACACCATTAAATTGACTGAGATAATACGCGAAACTATTTATTTCATATTACAAGAATACTATATTATTATTATTTTTAAACGATCACATTATTAATAACTTCTTATAATTACAATTTTTGTATCAAAACATTAGAAAAATATATAAATTCGGTTAACATTTTATAATATAATATCAAAATGCATTTGTATCTTTACAGAAATCAAAAAGTGTAATGAATTATTTAGGTATTCTAGCCTTCATCTGGATCAATCTCAATCAAGTCAGGATCTATACTCTTTTCACTATTGGTTATCAAATTTTGATTAAAGCAATGAAAAGCTGGTTATATCAAGGGTAAAAGCTGCGTCAGTAAACTTATTGTCATTGGTTCTGTACAAAGCAGAGGTAGATAGTTGGGAATTGTCACCTTCTCTTATCGTTTATTTTAATTTTTAATTTTTTTAATCTTGAAATTATTCTTAGATGTAAATTTAAAATATACATGAGAAGAATCTTCTTCATACCTTAACCACTGCACTGGTCTCCATAAAAATGTTTGTCCCTCCGTATCCTGTTTTTAATAAAAACAATTTTTTTTGTCATGGAACTAAAGTCAAGAAACATTTCTTTTTGTGCTTGAATAACTTCAAATGGATTTTTCCTTTTACAAAACCTGACGAGTTGCATCCAATCATGTAATTTATTGATTTTTATGGTCCTGTTCTTATTTGCTTCTTCAATTAATCTGTGGTCACAGTCGCACTCCATAATATGTGAGCGACCGCTAATCAAAAACTTATGTGTTACTTCATCTGAATGGCATATAAAAACATAATCGCCACCGTATTATTTTTATTTTGTCCGCCACAGGTGTCGGAATATATCGTGATCTTTTCAATTTCTAGAGGTAATTTTTTTAAATATTGGAACAAGCATGAAGCTATTTAATTCGCCCCTCAACTAGAAACACTTTCATCCCACATAGAACAACTACTTTTATTATTGGCTAGATTGTTAAATTTATTTAACAATTTAAAATAAAGAATTTTTAAATTAAAGGACCACAATTGGCGTTTATAAAAAGCCACGGAAGTTTTAAGGAAAGGAGTAGGCAAACACTGTTGCAAATCAAAGGTGCAGCACATTTATTTGAATTATTTTTAGCATCTTCTTTATTAAAGTGCTTGCTGCTATAAGCCAATTCAGCCATGTCAAGGTTAGCGTTTTTCTTTTCTAATTTGTTTTTGTTTTCATGGTCTGTCTTAACCTGCATTTCGGCGTCGAATAAATCACACATGTGACAATTGTCGACTTTAGGCTTTTTAAATGACAAATTTAATTAATTAAAATATTTAGTATACAAAGTTATTGAGACTGGATTAGTAATATTTTCAGTATATAAACGATATTTTGCTAATATTAAGATCGCTGCTGAGATTTTTTTGTAGATATGTATTACTTACCTTTTATTTTAGTAAGGCATAAAAAAAAAAACAAGAACCAGATAACTCTAACTTATCTAGTTATGTTCATTGAGAAACTTTTAACAAAATTTGTTAAATAAATTTATCTACATTTTGGCAATGAGTAAAAACTTTTTTCAACTCCATAAGTACACTTATGTTATTTCAGTCAGTGCGAAAAAAAAAATCAAAAACTAGGCTACTATACTTATTTTAATATGGACAATTTTTTTTCAATATCTCTAAAAACGCCCATTGGATTACTGAGAAAACTATTGGGTCTAGGACTAAACTACTCCGTCACAAGGTGTAAAAGCCAAGGAGCAATTTGCCAGAGCACTTATCTCATTTTGGCCAAAATTCGACTTATCCAGTTTTTCCTTTTGACTACAGATATTATAAATAAATACGTTATACACTTACACTTAACAAGAAGAAAAGTACTTTACAAGCAGTAGATAGTTATATTTTGTGAATTTATTTTAAATTTACAAACAATTTAGAATGTAATAGGGCCATTTTTCACGTTTGAGACTAATTTTATAGAAATTTTGAGTCTGGTTTCATAGAATTTTTATAGAAAATTCATAGTTAATGTAGATATAAATAATTAATTTATGCTAATGGATAGTTAGGATAGGTATAGGAGCAGCCATATGCATAAAAATTAAAATTTAATAATATAATTTTTCAGTGTTTAAATCATAAGAAAATTTACAGTTCCCCACGAATAAAATCGAAAAATAAGTGGTAACACAAAATCTAAGTCGAAATAATCAACATTTGTCGAGTAATAAACTAGTAGTTGAAACAAGTAGGTAAGTGTTGCCAACTGCGTTTAGGGATTTATTGTGTATATATAATGTGTACAGTAGGTTCACCGATTCCTACCTTAGCTTAACGACATCAAATATAGACACTTTATTTAACTCTAGTTCGTTTTTAGTATGCAAAAATAAGCGATTCAGTATCAGAACTATGTTTATTAAGACTTTTAAAATTAATTTAGCTTCTACTTCATGTACTATGTATTGGGTTAAATATTTTAAATAAATTATGGTTACATTTTTTTTTAATCATCTTATTTTTATATAGAAATAAATATTCCACATACGAACCAAAGAGTAGGTCTGGTTCATATTAAGGTTCTAATAGCGTAGATATAATTGTTATCACCGTACAAGGTAACCATTGGTAATTGGTAAACTTATTTTGTGTAAAAAAAAGTCTAGGGTGGGCTAAGCCCAGAAAAATAGAAAAGTAGAAAAAACTCAAGTTGGGTTTTTACGGACATTTGCACTAAAAAACATAACGAAACATATTAGAATAAATACCTACTTTCAAAACACTATTGACTAATCTGGCAAACAGAAAAACGAAAACCTGAGCCCAAGTATTGGTAGATTATTGCTTTCGTTTGAATATAACGTTCAACGAGAAACTAGTGAGCTCTGGAGATCTATTCGCCCGCCAAACCGACAAAAAAAACAAAAAACAGAAGCCAATCAGATGATCCTGCCCAAGTGCCCACCCAATCCCAAGCAGTTTCCTTTTCCCCTCAGGCATTTCGTGTGTCTGTCTGTCCCTTAATTTTTATAAATCGGCTGTCTGTGCGAGGGATGACGCAGGCAGAACGATCTGTGGTGTGGGACAGGGGCGCTAATTCATTGTCCGTTGAATTGGGGGGGGGGGGAGCTTCATTTTAAAGCGCCAAGACAAAAAAATAAAAATATACCATGCCTCTTGATTTTCGGAAAAATTTCCAGTTGGTAATATCAAAATCGGTTAGGAACCTTAAAAATCGCTCGACCAAGCATTGGGTAAGGGCAGTTTTAAACTACTTCTTAAAGGTTAAAATCGGCCCTAAAGGGAGTAATATTGTTTTTTTTTTTTGTTTTTGTTTTTTTTGCACTGATGGGTGTGACGTGCAGATTTCTGAAGATTGTTAAGGTTATGGTGTATTTTTAGGGAAACATTTTTTGTCACGTTTTTACGTAAAACTAACGAGATCTTTTTTTTTCCTGCACTCCCGCTTAAGGGTAAAATCGGGATTTTTTTTTGTTCGCCAATTAGAAAACCGGAGATATTTGGTACGGGGTGTGCTATATCATTGGAAAGACCTTGGGAAAAATACAAAAATTATGCAAAAACATTTTAAAAATTTTCACGTTTTAGACCATTTGAAGCGAAAAAAAACTTTTACTACCTTTTTTCGAACTTGTTTTGCATGAGGCTACGACGTCATTGGGCCTTTGAGCCTTAAAAACCTATGAAATACTGCTCACCGCTTTTTGCTTTTAAACTCGATGGTACTTTTACTTTTTGAAATATGGTACTTTGAATTCCGAAATACAAGATGATAGGATGAACCTACGGAGAAAAAAGTACTCTCCTCCTCTGCTTTGTATGCTCTAAAAATGTCAATTTCAAGGGGTAAGCGCAATCCCCTTTTTTTAGTATCTTGAAGGAGGGGGGGGGGTCGAGTACCTCAGCAAAAATAGTGTTTTTCCGAAATTTCGACTTTGACCTTCTGTACCCTTTGCAATTTGATTCGGACTGGGTTCAAAAGGGTACCGGACTTTAGGTCAAATTGTCCTCTTTAA
>KZ651159.1:767785-778957 GCA_001010745.2 Gerris buenoi | reverse complement strand
AATAACCCTACACAATTCTCTTCTATTTATTGAACTATTTCCCATAACGCTTTTGTGATATTCCTTTTATATCCACTTAAGGAGTTTTATTTAAAAAAAAAAAAATAACAAATAACAAATAGTATGACAAAAATGATCTTTGATATTAAAACTATAATCTCTTAAGAAATTTAGTCCTATATTAGATTTAATTATTTAATTGGCTTCGAGCAATTGACGGTCTATAATATGACCTCATATTTATAGAAGTAAACATCAAGTACACAAAGCTCGTGGTGTAAATTCCTCGTGGCTACTAAATTCCTGTTTGTGCTTGGACAAGTTAGGCGTTGTTAGTTGGCAAGAACAAACGAGATTGTAAATGCAGTTAATTTCTGAACTTGACAGCCAAGTGGAATACTTGTCAGAGTAAAGTTTCATTTGATAAAGGATATTATCTTTATCTTAACAGCGTTGCAAAAGTTTCAAAGGATAAATATTATAATATACATGATGATAATTTTAAAAAAGTCCAGTCATGCACCATGACTTAATGAGCGAATTTTTAAAGAAATTTGTGTGTTATTGGCCTATAGGAAAATGTTGGTTTAGAATTTGGATGGGTGAAAAAAAATTGATACACAGATGTACGGGGTACAAAAGTCAAAATAGTATTTAAGATGCATGTTGTTGGAAAGCTCTATAAGACTACAGTAATAGTTGTACACTTTTTTCATATTTTCATATAAGAGGGGGGTTAAATAGAAAAACACATTTTTATGCTATTTTTGACTTTGACCCTAAATGGTCAAAATTTGATCCCTAAATGAAGTACAAAAATTCTAGCCATCGAATCATCTTTTCTGTTGATATTATTGAAATTTTAAAATTTGTTTGGATTTTTTAAGTGCATCCTAGGGTGAGATATCGTCTGGAGTGACACATATATATACACACATAAGAAAAAGTGTTAAATTTCAGGAATCGACTAAGAATGGTCTAAAACTGATGGAGAAAATTTTCAAAAATTTGCATTACAAAAATTTTGAAGCCATTGCAATAGCTTAATTTTCTTCAAATTCGCTAAAACCACTTTAACATTAAGTAGCAAAGAGCAAAGTAAAGGAATCCCTCTAGTTCTTTATAAATATTTAATAAATAAGATTAATTTAGTACGCTTGTTAATTTATCAATATATTTGTTATATAGAAAACACTTCATTATTCCCATGATATTTCTTTGTATTCTATTTTGATGTGTAATAATTGATATCAATTTTATTTCAGATATTGGGTGAAGATAAATAGGCATTCAGGCTGCAATATTCTGATCTCTACTAGAATTCTCTACTTCAAAAATACTTAGTTAAATACAGTAGACACCTCTTAATGTGATGATAGTTAATGTTATCAACCACTTAGTGTGATCAAATTAGCTTGTAACGGATCCATCATTGGTATCGCACCCCCAATACCAATAAGTTAAAAATATTTTGTTTATTGCGATCAAAGTCAAGATCATTGTGATTTTTTTTTAAATCATTTTTCAGGAAAGTGACAATCAGATCTTTGAAATCTCATCAAAATAAAAATAAAATAAAAATGAAAAAAATGTGCTGATTTTTTTTTTTTTTTTTCTAATATGTCATCACATCACTCAGGACACGCAAACACAGTTTTGTTTATAATTTTGTTTTATTTTGATTTTTACTTCCTCCGGTGGTACCTTTAGCTTATTATTATCAGACGGTTAATATTATCACTTTCTCTGGGTCGTAAAGTGATCATATTAAGTGGCATCTGCTGTATAAGATTATTTAATTTAATCAAAAATGTCGTTTCCCAAGGTATAAGATACAGAATCTTCTTGTATTCAGTTTTAATTAAGGTAGCACCTGTTCCATCCAGTCCAGGCATCCAGAATATCAACAATCATAATTATTTCCTAAATACATAAAAATAGTTTCTTTAACAACAATTTATTGTCACGTTACATTTTATAATATATTTAATGATTTATAATGAACCCCTAGAAGGCACAATCACAAGTAAGGCGCTCGGTACAAATTTAACACTATTTGGTTGAAGAAAAATATTTAAAAAATTTAAAAAGTAGTGATAATAATAATGCAGTAAAACACCTAGTAATACTAAAGTAATTTATTTAGGCTGAGGGAAAGGACAATACCAAAAAAAAAAAAAAAAAAAAATAAAAAAATATTTGTAATAATTAATGCAAGAAGGCTTAAGTTCAGAGATAAAATAAATAATAACAATACACATTTGTATTTTATACGTCATAAGTATGCATGTTGACGAACCTCATGTGTGTATGTGATGTATTTAATACCTCATAAGTTAACATTAACAAAGATAAGAATTTGACAAATAGTTAAAAAGATAATATTTAGACAGTTTCAATATTTTCCTTTATTGTTAAAATTGCTAAAAGTTGTACTTTGTTATAACTTAGAACGGTTACTTTACTGTTGATAACATATTAATATATTCCTTCTCTGTGATATTGTTCAGAGGCTAATTTTAATATTGGATGCAAAACAATAGATCTTTCCATATTAGTAGACAATGTGATAAAAACCAAAGATATGGCTTATATATTACTAGCCGTTATGCCCGTGGTAACAGGCAGAATAATAAATATGGTTGAGAAAAAGAGCTGAGAGATAATTAGTTATAATTAAAATAGATATTTAAAGAGATATTTACTGTTTAAATAGTGAGTTTTATGCAGTTATAATTAAAATTAAAATATTTAAATAGATTTTGCTGTTTAAAAAGTAAGTTTTATGCTCTGATATTCGTTACATTGGAATGGCGCAATGGTAGCGTCATCGGCCCAGATTCTGGAGGTCACTGGTTCACTCCCAGCTTATGGCGCATCAATTTTTAACGTTATAAATAATTTAGAGGTGAGTCGTCGCCCGTCGTCGGGACACTACTCGATTATATAAAAGATATTATATTTAGAATTTATTATTTTATTTATTTATTTATTTTTTCCTTTTATGATTATAACATTTTTATTTTAAGTATAATAAAAATTAATATTTGCAATTATGTATTTTATTTCTTATTATTTACTATGATTAAAGGGGAAATCCGGTTATAGTTTCAATTTTTTAGTATATTTGGGCTTTAAAGGGCATTGATAGGCGAACACTTAGTTTCTAAGAAATGGTAATTTCTTATGAGGCCTCTCTTTTTCATTATTCCACTGGATAAGAGATTTTAAAACCACAGTTAGAGAGGAGAGATAAGTAAATGTTAAATTATTACTTTTTTGGGTCCTGTAGTTGCTCAAGTAGAACATAGGGGTAACCCAAATACGAGGTCTGGCTATTAAATAACGAGACTGCACGCTCAGAAGGCGCCCTAGAGGGGTACGGGTGGAAATGAATATAGCGTTGGATAGCTGGAAGTGTCTACTACTCCAGTACGAAAGCTTGTGTTTGTCGCTATTGTACTTTTTTTTCTATAGAGGTTAGAAACAAACGTGTTTTTTTCACGTGCCGATAATGTGTGACAAAAACACGAGCAATGGGTCAATGCCAATTTTTTGTTAAATTTAAAAAAAAAACTTTGACTGAGTGTTTTAAGTCGTTGAAAGAGGCCTATAGTGAGAATTCTCTATCTCGTGCGCGTGTTTTCAAATGGTGTAAACGGTTTTATGAAGGCTGAGAGAGCACCGAAGATGACCAACATTTAGGTCGACCTGTCTCCGTTGCAACTCTGCAAACAGTGACCAAAATCAATGAAATTGTGTGCGGTGATCGTCGTATGAGCATTCGGATGATTTCTGAGACTGTCAACGCCGATAAAGAAACTGTCAGAAAAATTTTACATGACAAATTGAACATGAAGAAAATCTGTGCGAAGTTGAACCAAAAAAACAAGTTGTGGATCTTGCACCAGGACAACGCAGCTGCCCATAACGTGCTGTCTGTGAAGCGTTATGTACCCGCTAGAGGCACTCCAGTGCTCGAACACGCACCGTAATTGCCTGATTTAGCACTCTGTGACTTCTTCCTTTTTTCAAAAAAAACTTCCAGAACTCTAAAAAAGACTTCCAGAGTTGCTTTGACCAATGGAAAAAACAACGGAAATAGTGTGTAGCCAGGGGAGGGGAGTACTTTAAAGGGGAGTATTCGATTGTTGAATAATTTTTAAAATAAAACTCTTTTCCACTTGCAGTCTCGTTATTTAATAGCCAGACCTCGTACTCTTGATCTGTCCCCTGGCAAGCCTTGCTACATGTCTCCAACTCTTCAATCCTCTCTCATCTGAGCTTTTTTCTGTTTTTTGGGGTCTCCTACTCCCCTTCTTTCTTGTGGGTTCTATTTGAGGTTGTCTCTTGCCCTATCTATTGCTTCTTCTTCTTCCTCCTTAATACCAGCAAGAGTTTGTGCTTAGGAGAAAAACACTGATGTGAAAGACAAAGAGTAAGCCCCTGCACACACAGGACTACTTACAAGAAACACAACAGGTTACAAACTCATAAGTGATGCATTTCTGCACATGAGACTAATCGCAAGAGGATCATGATAAAACTATTGATGGATAGTTTGTGTGCAATAATTAAAGTAGACCATGTGCTCACATTAAAATCTGTCAACCCTTTATAGGGTTATCTTTCATTTTCAGTCATATTTATTCATTATCTTCATTATTTCACATTTATTGTGTTTTTAAATTTAATACATTTTGATGTATGGGACTCTTTCTTATTGAGATAGATTTAATCAAAAAAATCTAATGAAAATAGTCAATAAACATGATTAAAGCTGGCCCTATAAAGGTTTCATAATTATGACTACAGATGTAAATAAAAAGTAACACAACAATATTGTTCCCACAATTTTTTATAATGTATAAAATTGTGATGGCAATATTGTTGTGTTACTTTTTATTAACACCTCTAGAATAATTCCAATAATATAGTCAAAATTATAACTTTTGATTAAAGTAACTAAATAATTTTTAAGTTTTTGGTAGTATTCATACTACAGAAAGTTTAAATTTTAATTTAAATCAAATTAATATTATTATTATTAACACTGGGAGACAGACAGAGAAAAATAGACTCCAGCGCCGGGACTTGAACCACAGCAGAGAAAAATCATTCTCCTGTGTAGCTTAGTTGGTTAGAGCCTCTATACTGGAAATATAGAAGGCCTGTGGTTCAGGTCCCGGCGCTTGAGTCTATTTGTCTCTGTCTGTCTCCCGGTGTTAATAATAATTATAATTTGATGTAACTAAATAATTGTAAAAACTTCAATAATAATTATAATAACCTTCTCCATTTTGAAACCTACTCCCTACTCCTATTAATTTTATTTCAGCAGTTTATTGCTTCCGAGCTTACCGAAGGTAACGGAAGCATTGTGTTCACTTTTGAGAACGAAAAACTTTTATGTCTCCGATTTTAAAAATTCTAAGACAGAAATCCGTTTCAGACATCAGGGAACATTTTTGGTCTCGTGTCTGTCTGTTTGTCGGTCTGTTTCCGCGAATTTTGAAACGTCCGACGATAACTTGAGTAATTCTTGACCGATTTTGATAAAATTTGGTATACATGTTTATTTTACTAATGCTCAGTACGAGTTCGTTGGACAACATTATTTGTCCAAGTGTTCACTCGTAACGCTCACGAAACGTGAACTTCAAATTTAAAATTGGAAATTTAGGCCGGGGAAAAAAATCAAACTTTATCTTTTCAATGAGACAAACATTTTTTTCAAATACAATTTTTTAGTAATACCAACAGCGACACCGCTATAAAGTGTTAAAGATCGCTAAAACTATTAATATTTTTTAGACAATATCCAATACAACAATAAAGTAATATAACAATAATGTTAATACTGCAATAAAGTACATGATTGGATGCGAGGAAGCTATGTGCCACTCTAATTGGCAGTCTATAGACCTAGTCTAGACCCCTTTTACCAATCAATCCTTCGTATATTTTTACATACAAAGTAAACATTTTTTTTTCTTTTTAAACCTGTTATAACTGTATAATCTCTGTGAAGACTCAATGAAATATTTAATGGTGATATTTACACTAAATCTTATCCCATAATATAAGATGTGAGCAAGTAAATCTTGAAATTGACAGCAAATATAAGCTTTGGAATACAAGTGTGCAGTCTGAGCCAGTCAATCAAATTTCCAACCTGAAAAATAAAGAAGACATATTATTGTATTTGTAGGATATTATATATTTTAAAGTTAATTAGGTTGTCAAGGTACATTGATATTGACGTAAATAATAAGTATAGATTCAGTATTTGAGTATCTTACATAATTGACGATGAGGATTAAAATGAATAAAGAGATAAAGCTAATAAGGAGATTGTGACCACAGATTATCAATGATTACAAAATATTAGATTTATATTAGTAGTAGCGCCCTAGTACTAGAACTAGGCGAGTAGGACGAACCATTTCTTTGACCCTACCAATTACCCAGCCATTAGGCCCTTTTAACTAGCCCCATGGTAGAAAGTTAAGCCACTTTACACATCAAAACTCTACACTGTACTGCCAAAGCGAGTATGGTGTCATCATTAGTGATCCATATAAATCAATGCGACACTGCACAATATTAAACCCACAACCTCGTGGTGCCCTTGATTTATTGATAGCTGAACAGACGTAGCAAGTAATATATTCTACATGACCGCCCAGGCTCCCTGGTTTCAGTTTAATAAATAGGGAACCCAGTAAAAGAAATTGCTATACAAATGGATGATAATAGAATAATAACATCACTGGGCAAAATTATGTAATTTTATTTTTCAACATTATAACTGATTTATCAATAATAGTCCAGGAGATAGCATGCTTCTCTTTAAATTAGAGCCGAGATTGAATAATCATTGGGGCTTTAGCGGAGAAATCAATTGTGCGGTTTGATGCACTGTAAACTGTTTACATCATAGTGCAGGACATAGTGTGCAAAAAAGAGTCTGACTAACATCAAGCTAGAATTTTGTGTATAAGTAAATGTTTTGGTGCCTTTTAAGAATATGAAGTCGGCTAAGTTCGTTTGAGGGACATAGCTTGTCAATAGGCATTTGAAAAATCAAACCAGTGGAGAGCAGCCGTGCCCCGCCCTTTTTGGTGGATAGTGTGATTCTCATGATCCTGAGTATGAGATTAGTTAGTAGACAAAAAATCAAAAAAAGTTTGTCACTTAATCAAAGTGTACTCCAAATCAAAGTGGCCCCCTATTAAGTGACGGACTACCATCAACTTGATTTTTGGTCTACTAAGTTGGTACTCAGGATCATAAATATCACATTGTCCACCAAAAAGGGCGGGACATGGCTGCTCTCCACCAGGTTGTTTCTTTCAAATGCTTATTTCCAAGCTATGTCCCGCAGACGAACTTAGCCAATCACATATTCTTAAAAGGCATCAAAACATTTACTTATACACAAAATTCTAGCTTGATGTTAGTCAGACACTTTTTTGCACGCTATTTCCTGGACTATAAAGAATAACACAAGAATATATTAAAAAAATATGTACTCATATTTACTTTTTACACAGAAATTGGTTAGGAAAATCCAATTATTCAATTCTAAAACATGGATTCATGGTATTTCGTTTTTTCCTGGGGAGTAAGGAAAAAAGAGATTTAATTTTATGTTTAAGTGAAAATACAAGTGGCGTACAGGGCTGCTGCAGCTGAGATGCTGTAAGTAAAATATGTGTTAGATTTCCCTAATGAAGTTTACACATATTTCTAGAGACCATAAATCCAATAAATAATAGTCATTCTCAATTATTAGTCAACTATGGAGGACTATCTCTGCAGTAATAACAAAGTTGCATATATGCCGTAGGTGGGCACAGGTGCACATACTCCTTTTCGAGACTGGATAATTATATACTGAAGCAAATGTGGAGGGTGATTAGAGGTGGTCAGAGGTTCTGCTTAAAGATTTTGATTTAAAAGATTAAGTACATTAATAGGAAGTTCCATTACCATTAAGCTTTCAGCTATTTCGAATTGTACGTGCCAGAAAAAAATCCTAAAGGATGGTTAGGTGGCTCTAAATCTCGGCCTGGCAAGTACAATACGAATTTACCAAGCTTGCAACTCAAAAATGTTAAGAAATACACCACATTGTGCATACATATTTACAACTTACATCATACAAATTCTGTTGCTACGTATTTTTGAAGGGTCTAACTCCAAGAAGTCGTACAAGTCCAACAGATCCAAACAGACAGGAAATGACGATCATAGGAACCTTACTTCTAGGCCTCATATCTCTAGAGTTATAATAAATGTAAGCAGAAATACCGAGAAAACTACAGCCACCAATGAGTCTACAAGATAAACAGTCTTCTGTCTCTTCTCCTGACATTATAAACACACTCTTCCACTCACTTTACAATAATCTCAATGATTGCCGGAAAAAGAACATTTTACAACTGAAATTCAGAAAATAATTAAATAAATATTAATAATAGAGAGAATGGAAACGAATTTTATTTGTTACTCAGTCAGTCAGTCCTCTCATTAAACTGAAGTTGAAGTAGAAGTAAAATTTTGTATTTGCCGCGGTTTCTAAAAGAACTGAAGAAACTAAGAAACCCAGGTTCAGTCAACTGTTTTCTCATATTATGTAGTGCTGGACAACATTTCATTACTACATAATATTATAAGGTAATTTAAATCTTTAATCTTCAGTCTCAGTTTTTGTGGAACGGAACTAATTAATACCGAATGAAATTATAACAACTCTTATTTCAGGCGTTTGTCCGCAACGATGTCATGATTATTAAATTCACTCTCTCATCCCTCATAATTATTCTCCCACTTCCCACTTCCCGACTTTGGTATGGATACTCAGTAAGAGGTGTTAGGATAGTGAGCAAATACTCGTAATAATGTTAAAAAAAAAAAAAAAAAAATATTAGGCTGCCTATTCGCAGATCTCATATTGAGAGGGTTACTCGGGAAATACCTACATGTGTGGAGAGGGGTGAGGCAGTTAGCCGAACTACTCGGCGAAAGGAGAATAATCTGTACTTCGAATATTCCGCATGTGTGTCACCGCCTTTGTAGAAGAGGGGAAACAAGTGTGATCTCGAGTGAAATGAACGAACGTATATGTAGCTCATAGCTTTGAAAAGTTTGTGTGTTTACCTATATATTATGTTTGATGTTCGTCTAATGATAACTGTAACTGGTGTAAATAACTGGTTTGAAATAAATTTTATGCACAGGTGCATCTCATTATTTGTGACAACTACATATAGTTTTTGGAAATGGCGGCCAATATAGCGGACATGCATGACATCTTATACTTCTTTTTAAAGTTCTTGAAAAGTAGGAAAAATCAGTAATTATAAATGTCAAATTTAATATTTTCAAGATGGTAGCCAATATAGTGGACAGTGGACGGCTAAAGAAAATTGTTAAATAAGCATAGCAATATGACATGCTATAATGCTATACATATAGTTTTAAAGGCCTTAAATATGTAAGTTTTTCCCCCCGGAAAAATATTTTCTGGTAGCCATATTAAAAAAAATATGGCACATAGAAGAGCAAAATGCCTAATTTTCCAAGCGAGTTCTTTGTGCTCCACATAAGTAAACATTAAGTAAGTCCATTAGTAAACATAAGTTATATTTTCGAACATTGTTTTTTTTAGATCAGAAATACTAACTAGATAAACGGTCTTAACGGTCTTTCAAAATGTTGCCCTAAAATAGAAGGAACAATGAGAGCTCAATAAAAGAGCGATTTAAAAAATAGTTTGCCAATTAGTGTGACACATAGCTTCCTCGAGCCCTATCCTATTTAGTAAAATTTAATGATTTTATGCATTTATAAGCTATTATTGTCCTAGTTATTTCATTTTTCCACCGCTTTTTAAAATCCATCTAAGTGTTTTGATTTTTTGCATGAATTAAAGAACCAATTTAGCAAAATTTAAAGAGCGCAAATGGTTGAAATCAATCTGGGGCTATCTGCGGGCTATTTTCGACGAACCATCGAAGTTTTATAAAAAAAAAAAAAAAAAAAAAAAAAAAAAAAAAAAAAAAAAAAAAAAAAAACTGATAAGTACTTTTGTAAATAAATGTATGTTTGTTTGCATGTGGAAGAGAGTCACATAGGCGCAGATGGTGAAAACTTATATGGAACCAACAATGGGCTAATTAAGATCTACCATCCAAATTTCAATAAAATCGGACGAGTAGTTTTTAGTTAGTTGGTTCGCAAAAATTGAGCGACAAGCAGATATGCAGACACGAAAAACCAAAAATGCTATAAGTATAAACGGATAAACGAATTTCTGTCTTAGAATTTTTGAAACTTGCCGGTGCATGCCGGTGAGTCAACTCTCTTGATGGTCTAAACTCTAAACGAACAAGAATTATTCTATATTATGAAAGTTTTACAAAATGTAATAATTACGACGTTCCAATATTGTAATGAGAACCAAACATTATTTATTTATATAAACATTATTTATTACTTCTTTTATGACATTTTATTAAAACGTATATGCAGATTGTGTTAAAGCTCAAGCTTGCAGAGTTTTAAATGTTTCTTGGTGATATTTTACTAATAAAAATAAACAAAATGCATTTAACGTTAAAAACTCTAAAGCAAAAGATCTCCACATTTCATTATAGTTCAATCCGGCTTCTTTCTGATATAAAATTGAATGAACCAATGAAAAAAAACTCTACATCAAGTCATCGAGTTTTTGAGAGAATACTTACGAAATCGAGATGGAGATTGGTTTTATAGTAAAAAAGTAAAAAAACAGCTAATAGAAGACCTGGGAGCATGTAATGGAAGGGGGCGTAGACACGAGGGCTGATACAGCTTCACTCATACCAACCTGACAGTAGTCGTTGTATAACCAGTGTGTCGAGAGTTGAAAGTTTTTCTACAGTAGACGTCAAGCTTGCAGCCTGCGTTCCATTCACTCTTTTTGTGACGATAATAGCGTCTTAAATCAACTTGATTTAGTCTTGTGTTGACAACAACAACGCATATAAGCAACAGGATTAATGATTTAATACTTATTTAAATTACTTAGGTAAGATTCTAATATAGTTTATTATTAATAATGATTTATTATTTTTTAATGCAACTATGTTTAATCAGAGTTTTTTTATAAATATAATTTTTTTT
>KZ651159.1:756478-767183 GCA_001010745.2 Gerris buenoi | reverse complement strand
CTACATTCGTTGTATAAATAAATATAATTTATTAATATTTTTTTTATTAAATAATAAAAGTTTTATTTTACTAATTACTTAAAATTAATAATTATAATTAATTGTTAATAACTAATATTGTTAAATCTAATATAACTTATTATATTATTATTATTCAATTTATTTTTGTAAGTCCCGATCAATAAATCATTAGTCACTAGGTAATTATAAGACAGAAGAGAGGCAACTATACTCGTTATCATAAGCGTAATCAATATTGCTTATCTCACCTCTCTGGTATTCGAACTCACCACATATTATTTTGTGTGTATTGAGACTTAAGGTTTCAGAGTTTCAGACGAGTCATTGAAGATATCATCATCAATCATGTTTAGATAAATTATTAATTGATGAACTATCATTTTGATAGTTAATTTAATCTTCCGCCGCTAAACTTCACGGTAGAAGAGACCTCTAGACCTAATCATTTTATTCGGACATTTGTGTAAAAGGTAAATACTCTCTTAACAATAAATCACCACAAATTAAGACAAACCATCCATCCAAAAATATTTTTATTGTAATAGTCCTCATTTTCATGTATATATGTGTGGGAAATTATCTCAAAAACTGCAAATAATGAATAAATGAATCTGAGCAAGATATTACAAGCTATTTCTAATGAATAGAAGATCGTTACATTATTAACAGGATATAAGCTCCACAAGATGTGGAGGTATTATCATGTAACGATCTCTTAATTAATTTATTTTTGCTAGACCTCATTATATTTGCAACACATATACTTCCAACTCTCATCATTTAACTATTTCGAACGAGGTCAACAAAAATTACTGTTTACATACAGATATTAGTACTGGACACTGAACAAACTTAAAAACTATAGAAGGACAAATAACTCAAAAAATTGTACGTATTACCTCAGAGCTTTAAAGTTAATATAATAAATAATTACAGAATAATACTTAAACAATCCACACCACTGCAAAGAATAAACAGAAAAATCTATATATTCGTCAAATAGTTAGCTAATGCTTAATTGGTTTATTTCGTAACCCGTCCACAAATACTGGCTTTTTTTATAGAGTTGCTCGACTAATGACACACCAAGTTCCTGATCCATTTAAAAGAAAAAAAGTTTGAAGAAATTTAAAAATAAATAGTCGGTTGTTACCCGACCACACTCTGATTGTGGGCAAAAAACCGACTGGGTTGTGACTATGGGTGGTAGCAGGTATACACTGGAATTGGCGAGGCGTGCAAATGCCTACCCTAGTGTGTACAGTACAGGTACGTTGCAAAGGCAAAGGTATGTTGCCGGATTTAGATTTTCTGTCCTCTAGGCGGACGTATTACCGGATGTGGTGCAGGTTCTCTCCATCTGTATTTAGCAATGACCAAATATTGGGGGGCCAATCGCCAATCTTACGGGGGTCTGCAATGGGGAGGAGAAGTTTCTTCTTCGTGGAAATATTAATAAATTAAAACAAACAATTATAATATTCAAACAATATTACATAAAAAATATTCTACCAGTTAGGGTGGCACATAGCTTCCTCGCAAGCTATAACATTCGTTCTGCTTCTTAGTTTCTTACTTATTCCTGCTCTGAGTTGTAGAGGCTGAACAAAGTTTTCGCCACTGCGTTCTGTCGGTGGCCATTGTTCTGGCGCTTCTTTAGTCTACTCTCCTATTTTGAAATGCGGGGATCAAAGTGTCGGTTCATTTTGTCCGTAGTCTGCCCCATCGTCTTCTCTCAGTCCTTGTTTCCAACATCTGTTTTGGGACCTTGTGTGCCTCCACCTCAGCTTGTTCCTGTTAATTCTTTCAGTGGTTCGACTTGTAGATTTGTCCGGATGGTCTGATACCTGACAAGATCTCTTCGTCATTCTGAGGAGTAAAATCTATGAAAAATTAGGTTTTGCTTCCAAGTTGTGAGTTTTCGAATGCTACTGAAAGCACTCTGCAAAAAAAATCTTTGCTTGTAGTGTGGGCCCCCTTTTAGTACTGGTCCCTAGGGAGCCGCTTATATGTCGTCCTATCCTATCTCTGTACGCAGCCTTAAATCAAACGTAAGTGTAAGCTTTAGAAAGTTGTAGGCATAGGCGAATTAAGTTCTACAAGTGCTAAACTTCTTTTTTTAAAAAGCTTTATTATTAATTAATTTCAAAACTTAAATGTTACATAAAGGGTCTCATAAAAGCTGAAGGCTAATAGTAATAGTGTACATGCACCACGCAGTATATGACTACGATACGACTACAATAAGTACGCAACTCAATACTCTCAATAGCTCTGGGTATAGCCAATCTTTTATACATAAATTATTAGTGAGATATGCAATCTGGCTGTCCATGTGTGTGTTTGCATGTGTTGTCTACACCAGCACTTTACTTGAATATAATTGGCGTAAGATTTTAATTAAAAATAAAATAAATAAATAAAGTTGTTTGGTAAATTACAGGGGTATCCAACTCCAGTATTCTATAGGTGTAAGAACACTAGCGCTCCACGGAAAGATGGTGGTTAATATTGTAAACTACTTATGATCTTTTGACATTTATACTATATGGTAAATAAACAATTCTAAAAAATAACTGCCTCGGTGGCCGAATGAGATGCGCGATCGCCTAAAATGCGAAAGTTTCCGGGTTCGATTCCAGAAAAATGACTAAATAATTTATTAATTTATTTCTTTGAATTAGAAAGCTCGAAATCTTTTGAATGGTGTAAAAGATTTAGTTACAATATTAACCGTACCTTCCCGTGGAGCACTAGTAGTCTAACACAGGTAGATAAAGAGGGGAGTTGGATATCTTTCCGTTTAAGGATTCTATGATCGCTGGTAAATTACATTTAAAAACAAGTTATTAAAATTGTCTCAAGAAAAAATCTAAGTAGATATTAGATAATAAACCAGTTGCAGTTATTATTGTCATTTGTTAGTCAGTTTGTGATAGTTTTGATTTAGTTATCTGCGAGTAATGTTATAAATGGGTTTTGTTATTATAAACAAGGTAAAAATAAAGGTGGGAGCTCTCAATAGCATTAAGGCGCTAAAGCGATCTCCGTCTAGACTGGTCCGAGAAATAATATACAAATATATAGAAAGTTACGGAAGCAAATAATACCAATAAAACATAATATTGAAATTGAAGAGATAACCGTAGGTGAATCGATCGAGAATATACGCCGTTATTAATACGACGATGAAAGATAAAACATGTTATGAGCTGTATGAATTATTATGTGGAGTCAATGTAGAGTTCTTTTTTTGTATTATTGAGGAGATGAACCATTTTAAATGCTGTTTTGGTTTCAGTCCAAAAATTTTTCCATGACAGTTCCCAAAACAGTTATCACAACAACTTTGAAACCTAAAAACTCCGAGAATAGTTTTAGTTAAATCAGGTTACCATACCTCTACTTATCACATCTACGGTCCGTGTTTAAATTCAATACTTGTTTCCATGCTATATTTTTACTTTATCATATAAAGAGAAAGAATTGTAATGGCGCGAAAATTCGATTTTGAGATTTTAATGGATTTACACGTTCAAAAAAGTGGTTTTTAAAAAATGTCTGTCTGTCGTCTGTGCAGACACCTGGAGCCTAAACTACTGGGCCGATTTTGACGAAATTTGGCATACATGTTCAGAAAAATCATACCCCGGGGCGTAATCTAGAAATGAATTTTAGCTCAAAATTTAAGAGCGCTACCCCCCAAAAACTTATTTCTCGAAAACCGTTCCGAAGATTTTGATTAAAAAAAAATCTAAAATGTTGTCCATTTAAATACGAATCTATCGATATAAGCCGTTTTCCTGGGAAAAATCTAGTTCCTGAGAAAATAGCTAACGCAAACGGAGAGAGCCCGGGTTCAATTCTCCGCCCGGGAGAAGTTATTTTTTTATGATCAATTTTGATGAATTATTCAATAATAATTAAATTTACATATACGAAAACTAATAATTGATAACACTGGGCTATGTAATTATGAACTCGTATATGAGAAAGTTATGTCTGAGTTGTCTCGGACCGATTTTTTTCAATTATGTTTCAATATAAAATCAAAAATTTGCTGTTGTGACCTTGATCTCAAAATGTTTTGAAATCACCGCTTCAATGGGATTTTGAATACCAAAGCGTCCAAAACCGTTTTCAAAACGGTTATGAAAACCCATGGAAACGTAGCAAGAGCAAGTATTATTGCTTTCCTGACATCAGGGATTCAAAGGAAATAGGGATGAGGCCAGCAAAGAGTGACAATAATATCAAGCAAAGGACTTTAAATTTTATCACACAAACCAGCGTTTAAATGTAATTTATTTGGACAATGGTCCATTGTTGATAAGGATACTTAATGGTTATTCTCAAATTTTCCTTGAGCTATGAACCTACTAAATTTGATCGATATCATTTCAGTATGGATCAGGATGGATTCATTCAGTATGGATCAGATGTGATATGGCTCGAGTCACAGTAGGTCATGTCTGGTGTCACTGGGTTGTTTATTCTTTACAGCAGGCAATGTGCCAATTTTTGCGAAGGGTAATGACTCTTCGTGTGGTCAATAGTTTTTTTAGCTGTAACAAAACTCATTTACTTAGGGAATAATGTAAATTGTTTCTCCACGTCAACTGAATAATAACTGCTTTCAGCCTTAATGAGGTCATCTTTAATGCCGGAATGTGGAAGAAATAGTTACATTAAACAAATGAAAAGTTAATAAATCACTCTGGTCTACTCCATGTAGGAGATCAAAGTAAAACAAAGATGATGCTGCTTTGTAGAATAAAATAAATAAATTAGTAGTTTACGTGGAGAAACAATTTATATTATTCCTTTTGACCTCCATAGAACCTTATCTAAGATCATTTACTTAAGTTATATCCTAGAATAATAAACTATTCAATTGAGTGAAATTAGGTCTTAATTAAAAACATTCAAATCGAAGTGAGAGGTGAAACCTATTTAATGTTATTATTATTATTTTTTTTAAACAGTTTATAACATACTCGCAGATCCCCAAACTTTACTACATTGACGCCCTAATGCCCTAGAGTAAATCTTCATCTTCCTTAAAAAGCTAGAATTGTAGACACTTCGGCGGATAACTCTCTCAGGAACCTAAGCCTGAACATTGAAATTTGCTAGAATTTTTGGAACGAAATTTCTTATGGCAAGTTACAGCGCAGCGTCTGGAGCACGGGAGTGAATCCGAAAAAAACGACCGTTACGAAATCAATCGATGCCGACAACTTGAGTAATAGTAATAGATGACCGATTTAGTTGAAATTTGGTATGCATGCTCATTATACCAATGTCCAGGACGAGTTTGTTGAACATCTTTATCCCTCCAAACGTTCGCTCGCGATACTCGCGAAAACATAAGCTTCAAATTTAAAATTGAAAGTTTAGGACAGGAAAAAATTCTAACTTCATCTAATTAATGAGACAAACAACTTTTTTAAATATATATATATTTTTTTAATTCATTGTTACGATTTTGGTAGTATTTTTACTACAAAAAGATTAAATTTTAATTTAAATCAAATTATAATTATTATTAACTACGGTAAACAGACAGAGAAAAACAAGCTCCTGCGCCGGGGTTTGAACCCGGGCCTCTGTATTTCCAGTACAGTGCTCTAACCAGCTAAGCTACGCGGGAGTATGGTTTCCCCTGACGTTATAGATAACTTAACCCGATTTTAAAGCTTTCAATTTTCCACTAAAGTCAAAGTAGTCAACATTAATGACATCGAACTAGACCGAGAAATATCGCTTATAATTATAAAGTACCCAATTAGTACCTGTACCTCGTACAATCAATTAGAAATTCATTTTTACGATTTTGGTAGTATTTTTACTACAGAAAGATAAACCCGGCGCAGGAGCTTGTTTTTCTCTGTCTGTTTACCGTAGTTAATAATAATTATAATTTGATTTATATTTTTTTAGTAAACCGAATTAAGACACTGCTATGAAGTGATAAAGACCGCTACATTTATTCAAGCGGACCTAAACGTATAAATAAAGAAAACAACGCGTTTTTATCGACATCTTACGTTCTAATGTAACAATTTTAATAAAACTTTCACATCGCCTTAAGTTCAATTAAAACAGGCATGTAAAATTTCAACCTGATTCAAGCAGACGTTTTTGAGTAGGGAAGAGATATTTTATAATATTTTAAATTAGTAGGCTGGGTTGGTAGAAAAAGTCCTATTTTCTACCAACTACAAACATACTCTAACTATAAACACGTCATGATTAACTTTAATGATACAAATAATGCTTTTCTCCGCTAGGTACAAACAGTTGGTTACTTTTAATTTTGTTTCTTTTCTAACTCCGCCATGTATAAGTAGTTAGTAACGTATAAGTACTTAGCAGTGTAATTTTATAATTTATATTTAATGTTAATGAAAAATGTAAGGAACTTCGTTCCTACCGGATGTCACAAGACACCACACATTTTATTTATTTTTTTTTTGTTTTAATTTGACTGGACCAATACTAATATTATATTGCTCCAAGCTTACCGAATTATAACTGAAGCTATGTGATCGAAAATATTTAATGTTTCCGATTTCAAAAATTCCTAGACAGAAATCTGTTTCAGAAACCAGGGAACATTTTTGATGTCTGTCTGGTTGTTATGAATTAAGACCTACCATCAAAATTTCATTAATATTGGACGAGAAGTTTTTAAGCAGTTTTTAAGCGTTGTTGGTTCACTAAATAATCGACAGTCCGACAGACATCAGACGTCAGACGAAACCCAAAATGATCCCTGATGTCTGAAATTCCTGGAAGTTCTGAAAATTAAAATTTAATTCTGGATATCTGTCTTGGAATTTTTGATATCGGAGACAAAAATTTTTCGTTCATCAAAACGATCACTTACATTACCTTCGGTAACTCGGAACAATTACATAAATTATACATAAAATCTATAAAGTACGTGATGGTATGCGAGGAAGCTACGTGCAACACTAATTGGCAGTCAATGTTTTACACATAGCAACCAAATATAGAAGCTGTGCTAAATATTTTAAGCACTACATTCCACCATATTTAGGGCTGGGCATTATTATATCCTGAACTTACATTGAATACTGTCCTTCACCTGTTTTAGAGATTATAAAGCGTTGACTAAATAACTCTCTTAATGCGTGTGATTCTTACTCGTTACGCACACAAGCTACATAAGCATAACTTCGTTCGATGTCATAATTTGTTGCAGGATGCATTCTAATTTATCCTAAGCTATAAAAAAGAAGATTTACTTAAAACGTGCGTATAGTTCCAACACACAATAAGTTTTCATAATTATGTTGTAAACGGATAAAATACTATGGTATGACAATAGATCTACAACCTATCATTCAACGTTACTTAGTAAACTGCAGCAGTATAAAGTATAGATTCATCTTAAAAATATAACATATTAACTTATTACAACGGATACTATTAGTGTAATAATAATTAGTAACATAATGTAAATTTGCATAATATTTATTCATCATTAATTCGTTTGTATGTTTTCAACTCAGATTATAGGATGGAGAAAAATGGTAAGTTCGAGAAGGTGCCCATGGATGACAGTGACGGTCTGGTGAGTTACATGGTAGAACACACTCCAAGAATCAAAGCTTCTGAAGTATGGATAACTCCACCTCGAGTTGCTTTACCAAGCTGCTACTTTCAGGATGCTGAAACCATCTATAATATGGAAGTAAGACCCGACGACACCTGGGTCATCACCTTCCCTAAGTGTGGTAAAATTAATTATTATTATATAATATATGAAAGGGAAAAGGCAAATACAAATATCAACTCAACCACTAACCAGTGGTTTATCAGTATTGAACTAATAATGTTGAATTTATAACTAGTTTTACACCAAAGTGCTCGATTGCCCCA
Organism: Gerris buenoi; assembly: GCA_001010745.2. Lineage (NCBI taxonomy): Eukaryota > Metazoa > Arthropoda > Insecta > Hemiptera > Gerridae > Gerris > Gerris buenoi. The sequence goes on along the minus strand of KZ651159.1, from coordinate 759,251 downwards.
AGTAGGGGACGGCGAGAGAAGAAAAATAAGCCTGATATCGAGGGGGGCTGTTAAGGTTTTTGCTCTTTCTTTCGAGCTTCAAGGGAGCTCGGTTATAATAAAATATTGTGGGTCTTTTTTGCCCCAAAAGACCCACAATATTCGTATTCGATATGGATAGATATTATTTTTCAAGCATAATTTTAAGCTTAAGTTTATATTTTGATCGGAGCTATTTAATAATAGTTCAATAACACTCTATATTATCTCTTCTTATCTATTTCACAACTGATAAGATATATTCGTTGCAATAGAGGTCACATTTAATAATTCACATTCTAGTAATTCATCTCTATTATTCTCATTCATATAAAATGAACTCTCACTTAATTTGATTACGTCTATATAAAAAACTCCACGGGAACAAGTGCAAATAATTGGTCGAAATTGATAAAATATGGCAACGAACATTCGTTATTTTTACTGGTCTTTATATTACTTTGCTTTGTAAGTTTCATTCCACACCTATTACCCCTATTTTGAACCACTTCCCTTCTTTCAATCTTCCCCAAATTTTGTTAAAATAAGACCAGTTTTTTAAAATGGTANCCCCCCCCCCAGACCCCTTTTTTTGTCTTTCATTTATTTTTTTTTTTAAATAAATTTTGCTTCTGAGCTCACCGAAGGCAACGGAATCTAAGTGATTGTTCTGAAGAACGATATATTTTTATTTCTCCGATTACAAGATTTCTAACATAAACGAACCGAACCAGAGGAAGAGGAAGAGGGAATGAGCCGATTATTGGTCCCTGCGCATGCCCAGTCTAATGTGCGCCTGCGTCGCATCTCAGGCTAGGCATGCGCAGAAACCAATGCTCGGCTCGTTTTCTCTGTTTGGTTTGGACGAGACTTCAAACTAGCTTTCATTGTTTTCACAATGTTCTCTAGACACGCTACTACTTTGAGTTACTTTGTTAATTGGTGTAAGAAATAATTTGTAGTTTGTAATTGTTTGATTGATGTTGCAGGTACAACATGGACACAAGAGATGGTATGGCTTATCGGAAATAACTGTGACTTTGATAAGGCCAGTAAACTTGATTTGGACTTCAGGTTTCCCTTTATTGAGTAAGTAGTAGAACGTAGAGTTCTAGTATTATTATACATAAGTATATTCTTCATACTAAGCTTTAATATTACTATACAAATCATTTTTATTGATTATATACAATAAAATCATAAAACTAACCTCAAATTGTATAAGGTAGCTATTTCCTAGACTCAGTGGCGTAGCTAGCACTGATAGCGCCCGCCCGCAAGATAAAAAAAATGCGCCCCTTACTTTAATAAGCGCTCTTTACTTAATAGTGTAAATATATATTGTTATCGAGTAACAATGAGTGGTAACGATAAAATCAACTAAGTAGCTCAGGCAATCTTAAGGAAATTCTTAGTAAATTAGTAATAGACTAAAAAAATATAATTATAATTTAGAATAAGAATACTAATGCAATTGAAGGAAAAAAGTTTAATTTTTGTAATTAGCCACACTTTTTTAAGGAACATATATTAGCACAAAACACGCAGGTACCAAAATTATCGATATGCTTTAACAAAAATATTAGGAAACTAATTTTTATTAAACAAACGAGTAATGAATTTAAAATAATGTATTTTAAAATAGAACACATTGAAATAAAGCATCAAGTTTAAGATTATACTAAATAACTTAAAAAAAAATCAGTATAGTTAACAAATAGTCCAGGCAAATTAGTAAAAAAAAAAACAAAAAAAAAACATGCAAATTTTAATTGTTGGTCCCATATAAGTTTCAACCTTCTGTGCCAATTTTTTTTATCTCCCACATTCGCACGAACATAGATTTATTTTCACCTATATCTTCAAAAGTACTCATCTGATTTTGACGAAATTTGGAGGGTTCGTAAAAAGCAGCCCGTAGAAACGGGCGCCCTCCCCTGTTTACTTAACTGTTTCTTGCTACTACACCCCCAAGAGTGAAAGTTTCAAAACTTTATAAGTTATTTCCCTAATTTGCTGTTGTTTTTTTTTACTTATTTGCCTGGACTATTTGGTGTTTCAAGACTATAGTGTTATAATTGGTTTCAGTTTAAGCTTCTGCTTACCATTTATTTTTTAGTACTAATTTTATTTAGTTACGTAAATGAGGACCAGCATGGCAAAAATTGTTAGAAAATTCCAAGTCAGAAATCCATTTTAGACGTCATGGAACAGTTTTGATTCCCTGTCTGCCTGACTTTCAATCAATTTTGGTTTGTCAATCAAGAAATAACGTATAAATTTAGCAAAATGTAAAGATCGCAGACGTTTGAAATTAATGTGGGGCTATCTACGGGCTACTTTCGAAAAAACCATCCAAATTTCTTCAAAATCAGATGAGCTTTTGAAAATATTGGTGTAAATAAATTTATGTCAGTGCGCATGTGGAAGATAAAAAAAAATGTATGGGACCAACAATGGGCTAGTGATGATCTACCATTTAAATTTCATTATTGTTGGAAGAGTAGTTTTTAAGATATATGTTGGTTTGCAAAAATAAGCTAATGGATTTTTTTTTTTATATTTTTGCAACTACTTTTCTGATTCTTACTACTACGTCCCATAAGAGTAATATCAAAAAGTTTTAAAACTTAAAAATTATTTCCTCTATTATTCCTTATTTTCCTGGATTCAAAAATTAAATAATGATAAAATGTACATAAAAAATAATAAATTGTATAAAAAATAACCGGCCTTTAAAGTTTAAGTAAAGTTT
>KZ651159.1:735528-745672 GCA_001010745.2 Gerris buenoi | reverse complement strand
TTGTCCATTAAATAGGAGTAATCCCCTTGAAACAATCGAAGTTAAATGCGACTCACCTCAAAAGAAAGAAACCAATGAAACTACCCCAATAAGAAGATCCCAAAGGTCGACAAAAGGTATTCCTCCTCAAAGGTTGACCTATGTGGCAAAACCAAATAAAAAAATAATATATGAACCTACATCATGAAAAGACATGATGACCTTAGATGAAAAGGAGAAACAAAATTGGATCATCGCGGCAGAAGAAGAAATGGCATCTCTTCTCGACAAAGAAACTTGGATCCTGACAGACCCTCCACAAGAAAAACGACCTATAGGTTGTAGATGGATCTTTAAGGTAAAATACAATAGTACAGGTGATGTCGATAAATACAAGGCCCGTCTAGTAGCCAAAGGCTACAACCAAAAGTTCGGCAGCGACTATGATAGTTCATTTGCCCCAGTGGTAAAACAAACAGCTATTCGAATCTTACTTACTGTAGCCACTAAACTAAATTTAGAAGTACAACATTACGATGTCAAGTCTGCTTACCTTAACGGCGAACTTCGTGAAAACATAATCAACCACTAAGGACTCAACCAGAAGGATTTGTAGACCCTTGCTTGTATGTAAAATCTACGTCTACGTTGATGACCTTCTAATTGCTCAAAAAAATTCAGAGGTCATAAAGTCTATAGCAGAATCTTTGTACACTCACTTTGGAATCAAGAAATTAGGAGATCTCTCGAACTATTTAGGAATAAAAATTGACAGAAACAAACACGGCTACGCTCTCAGCCACAAGCAGAAAATAGAGGCTTTGATAAATAAACATGGACTTGAAGATGCGGCCGGAGCGGCAACGCTAATGGACCCATCATATCCAAGCCTACAGGGAGAGGAAGATCTACTAGAAAACAACGAAGAATACAGATCGGCCATTGGGTCATTGCTCTACCTCAGTACAACAACCAGACCAGACATAGCATTGCCTATGAGTTGTCTTGCGAAAAGGGTAAGCAAAACTCGTCAAAGAGACTGGAATTAAGTCAAAAGAGTTATAAAATAGTTAAAAAGCACGAAGGACATGAAACTAATTTTAAACGCTCCACCCGATGAAACACTTCAGTTAAAAGGGTTTACTGATGCAGACTGGGCCGAAGATCTTGGTAACAGAAAGTCTACAAGTGGATATGTTTTCTTTCTAGGTAACAGCCCTATCTCATGGTCCACGAGAAAACAGAACTCGGTGGCACTTTCTTCCACCGAGGCAGAATATATATCGGCAGCAAGCGCTTGCCAAGAAGTGATCTGGCTCCGACAGATATTAGAATACTTCGGATTTCCACAGGAATCACCCACCATCATCTACGAAGACGACCAAGGCTGTATTATGATGGCAAAAGGAGACCAGTACAGCCAAAGAACGAAACACGTGGACATCAAATACCACTTTGTCAAAGATTTGGCAAATGAGAAAGCTGTACAATATATTTATTGTGAAAGTGGAAAGATGACAGCGGACGCGCTAACAAAACCAGCCACTCTTCCAAATTTAGAGAAATTTCGAACAGAAATGAACACCTCGGCGAGTGGGGGCTCAACGTAGCGACGACTCGATGTTCTTTCTACTTCATCTACTTATTTTATACACTATAATTTTAATACATTTAGAAATAATTTTATACACTTTTTTCAGATTTTTAGGGGGTAGCGCCTCTAAATTTTAAGCCAAAATTCATTTCTCGATTTCGCCTCGGGGTATGATTTTTCTGAACATGTATGCCAAATTTCGTCAGAATCGGCCAATGAATGAGTAGTTTAAACTTAGGGCGTCTGCAGAGAGGACAGACAGACATTTTTTAAAAAACCATTCTTTTGGACTCATGGGACCTTAAAACGTGTAAATCCATCAAAATCGAATTTTCACGCCGTCACATTACTTTCTCTTTATATGAGAAAGTAAAAATAATAAGCAGGCCGCGGGGACAGGTGGGTCGGCAGTAGCGAACGAAATCACGCCATTTATTTGATTTTTTAAGCCTACCCCGGCACATTCCCTTAAATTTAAGAAATCTCGAACGTCTTTTTTAGTGCGCGAAAGAGAGGATCGGAACTTTAGGCGTAGTCGGTGCAAGGCGCAGAGGCGCCCGGCACCACAGGAGGCCGGAGGCCTCAGCGATTGCCCAAATCGGGAAAAAATTATCGCGTACTGTCCGTTATAAGGTGGCCGAACGTCGTAGGAAGAGGCGAAAACGTCGTAGGAAGACCTTGACGCGCAAAGAGGGGCACCGCTAAAATTCGAAAACTAGGTTTTCAGGGCCTTCGTGAAACCGTATTTTTTTCCGGGGTGGTCGGAGAAAATAAAAATGCCTATCCGTTTATCCGGTCGGTCGGGGCCGACGAAAAAGTCCCTTTGGTCTAGACCGCTGCGGACCTCCGTTTCAAAGATACGCGGGACAACGACTTCGCTCCCTTTAGTTCACTCTGTATTTTTTAGCACCCTTAAGCAAAATCGCAGCGGAAAATCCGTAAACTGAAAGTTTATTTACACTTTTTTTTAGAGGGATACTCCAGTTGTAATAGGGACCGCTGTAGTATTTATTTTGAGTTAGCATTTTATGTCATGAAGTTGTCATGTGAATAAATAAGTTATTTCTTAACAATGTAGTAACATTTATCGGCGCAGTCGAAAATAAGAAAAGAAGATCGAAGGAGAATAGAACGCGGGAAATGGAACAGGAAGGCAGAAAAATACGTGGTACGGTAAACTTTAAATTAGACTATTATAATGTAAAGGATGAGCAGTGGGAATATTGGTTTGATAGATTCGAAACGGACCAACACTTACATTACACGTCATTGACATTGAGTAAGGAGAAGACTTAAGCAATGCACGGGATTTGCTGCCGTCTAAAATTGGTGCAGCTTCATTTAAGAGCGTGTTCGACTATTTATATCAGTACCTGGATTATAAAAGTACCTGAATAATACAAGTACCTCGCATATACAAAGTACCTGCCAAGCCTAGCTGGGGATCGCTAGTTTTCGAGACCAGCTAGTTTTCTACTTATAATTTTTTTTTATTTAAGTACTATAATTAATATTCTCGACCATCCTACTAGTGAGTATGCGTGCAATGATTTGAGATAAATATAATCGTATAATAAAATAGAAACAACTAAAACTCGAAAACTATGGCAAATAAACAACTAATACCCGAAAACAATGCTATTTAGATAACTCTAATACCCGAAAACAATGGTAAATAGATAACAACTAAAAGTACAATAGACAAAAGCAACAACAATATTAAAACAATAGCATAATAGAATCTATATTCTAAGTATTTTGAGCAACATATGCATACACGAATTATCTTTTATCGAGATTTTATCTTATAATATTTCTTATATTTGTGTTTTTTTTTGTTTCTTTTTTTCGTTATTTATATGCATATATGTATTATAAATTTAAAGTTTTGTCTGTTCATTCATCAGAATTAAGAAATTGTTGAATACTTTTTTATTTCATACATTATTCTATATGAATATTATAAACAACCTAAATACCGGTGGCTGATTGTATTACTTATTAACGATATTTCTGGTCTTATGACGTTTTCAAGATGTTACTCCTCTCTGGAGTTTTCATAAGCTTAAGACGAGTAACAATCTAAAGAAATGCCTATTTGAGTTTCTCTTCATCTCTTATATATTATTTATTTGATTGTTTTACTATTATTTTTTTTTCAGTTGACTTCAGTCCTTACTGGGACCACGTGCTGCAATTTTGGAATAAGAGGAATGAACCAAATATTCACTTTCTTACATTCGAACAAATGAAAGATGTTAAGTATTGAATCATTAAGACTTAATTATAAGATTACCCAAAACACTATCACTAAAATTGATTTTAAAAAGTGATGTAAAAAACGAGTATGTCGTTTTTCTTAAAAATGAGAAACACACTCAATCATAATATCTTAACCTTAACTAACTAGATTTATAAACCTAAAAAAGAGCAAAAAAGTATCTGACACCAAGCTAGAATTTTGTGAATAACAATCTTTTGGTGCCTTTTAAGAAAACGTGGTCGGCTAAGTCGGGACATGGCACATAGCTTGGCAATAGGCATTTGAAGAAATGAAAAGAAAAGAAAGAAAAAATACAGTGGAGAGCGGCCATGTCCCGGAACCAAAAATGTTCCTGGAATTTTTGAAATCTGAGGCATAAAATATTTTCGTTCTGCAGAACGAACACATAGCTTCTGTTACCTTCGGTAAGCTCAGAGCAAAATGATGCGTCTCAGATGCATGCTTTACCTTTAATACATGAACATTTTTACCGACATGAACATACTGTACCTGTAATACGTGTATGGTATTTCATTTAATGCGATAAACGAATTAAATTGAAGGTAGTTCTTTAGATTGTTACTTACCTATGTTTTTTAGGATATAAATAACTGACTAAATAACTATTAAGACAGGGATGCCAATGTAATTTGGGATAAGGAAGTATCTCCCTTCTTTTTATATAAGGGAAGTAACAGTCTAAAGAAGAATATTCTTTACAGCTTCTTTAGATTGTTCCTCCCCTCTGTTTTTTTTAAGGGGAGTAACAATTTAAAGAAGTACCATACCATTAACATTTAAAATAACGAATATATGGTTTTCAGGATTTATTGACGGTTGTTAAAGACGTAGCATCGTTTCTTGGAAAACAACTGACTAGTGAGCTGGAGGAGCGTCTAGTAAATCACCTGACATTTTCCAGTATGAAAGACAACCCTAGGGTAAATAAGAAGTTCGCCATCGGTCAAATCAAGGGTAAAGAGGCTGACAAATTTCAATTCATAAGACAAGGCGAAAAGGAAGAATGGCGGTCAAAGATCAGTCAAGATTACATAGACAAGTTCACCGCTTGGTCCGCAGCTGTAAAGAAAGATACTGATTTTCCTTACTACAGCTTATAACCTATAAGAACATGCTTACTTGATTAAATAGTCAGTAATAGTTATCATCACTGATTAATTAATAATTAAAAAGCGTATTAACAATTTCGCCTCTTGGATTGTCACACTGCTGATCTTCTCATACTACTTGCTACAAACTTGTTAATATATAAGATACCTAATTAGGAAAGACATTACAATCTAACAGTATTATCTGTTGTGGTTTTAAACATTATAGTGGTTGTCCTTATAAAATAAATATTTTTATTGTTGGTTTTAAAATCGCCTTCATCGATTGTGTCGAACGCTGAATAATAAAATGAAGTAGACTTCTTCTTTTTATCTTTTAATATATATATATATATANGTGTCCGTCGGTCAGTCTAGATTTAGGAGGAGTTTCGGAAGAGGAAAGATTTAGTGTTAGAGTGACAGGGCTATGATCAAATATATATATATATATATATATATATCTTGAAAATAAAGTGTTGTTTGGTCTATGCTTTTTGCTTTTATACCTTTTTTTTATTCCATTTTTGATCCAAAACATAATCCTTGTTTTCTTAAAATTTTGAACCTTAATCACGTAACATTCCAATCTCAATTATTAGCAAATATACCAAAGAAATGCATTCGAATAAATTTCCTACAATTAGAAAGGACTATAAAAAAAGCAAGGGATCTGTTTTTCAAAATTTTTACAGTAATTGTTGTTTTGTACACTTTTGTCATATTAATGAGGGGATAAAATGGAGAAACAGGAAAAAATTATTTTAGTAAAATATTAAAAGCATTACTATTTTTGATCCAATATGAATACAAATTGGTATACGTGCTTTATTTGATGTCAGAAACACGATTATGAAATCATTTGTGTATATCATAGTTAAGTAACACATCTTATATTATACAAAAATGCATTACAAGTGAAAATGTAAGTTAATAATACCAGTTTGTTAATATCATTTGTCTGTCAGTTTCTCTCTTGTAAAATAACATTGACCATATTGAATAAGATAAAAACATCTTGACACATAATTTTTAGTACACCACAAACTTTATCTTTACATTAAATTAAATTATTTTTTACTGACAATAATTATTATTATTATTATTATTTTTTATATTTTTTATTGAATAACACATCTACAAATTTTTATTGTAATAAGTGATATGGATAATACATTGGTTATGTGGCGGGAAAGACATGAAGAAGAAGTAGTCCAGTGACTACACTTCCTTAACAGTAAATATTGTAAGATAATTATAATACAAAATAATTAGTAATGATAAATAATGATGAAGTGGATTAAAATTAATTAGTCTAGTCATTTTAAAAGTTTAACATAATACATGGGAAAGCGATATTTTAAGATAAGAGATCTCTAGGCCATCTCCTCTTCAAACGTCTTGGTGGGTTGCTAGGGATAAATTGAGAGGACAGGAGTTGAACAAGAGGATTAGGATGGTGGGATATGGATTCATGGAATTTTCTATATCGGGATAGGGTTAGATCACGGACAAAGGGCACATTTAAATCTTCATGGAGAGTTAGGTTAGACACATAGAAAGGAGAATTGGTTATTTTTCTAAGGATTTTTGACTGCAGGATTTGGAGACGACGGGAGTTTGAAGGCTTGGTGCTGCCCCACACTTCCAGACCGTAGGTCCAAGCTGGTTTTAGAATTACATTATAAATACGGAGCTTGTTGTTAAGAGAAATCTTAGACCTACGATCAAGAAGACCGAGCAGTAACTTGTATCGTCGTGTGACGTCAGTACGTTTCGTTTTTGTGTGTAGTTGCCATGTTAATCGTCGGTCAAGGATAAGGCCAAGGTATCGGACGGAGTCGGACTGAGGAATGGGAACTTGATTAAGGGTGACTGGAGGACAGGTGTTATGACGAAGAGCAAAGGTGACGTGCACACTTTTCTGTTCGTTTATTTTTATCCTCCATTTCCTTAACCAAGGTTCGAGAAGTAATAAATGACTTTGGGTATTATTGGATGCAAGGAGGTGGTTCTCTTGGACAGAAAGGATTGCCTTATCATCTGCGAATGTGGCAAGGAATGTTAAGGAATGCTGGGGAATATCATGGGTATAAATGGAATAGAGAAGAGGTCCTGGTGATAGGATACTGCCCTGAGGTACTCCAGCACTCACAGGGCATATAACGGAATAGGAAGATCCAAGACTTACACGAAAAAATCTGTCAGTGAGATAGGGCTTGAGGATAAGGTAGTAGGTGAATGGAAGTATTAGTATAGTAGTAGGCCCTTGAGCTTCCAAAGCAAGCCAGAATGCCACACTCTGTCAAAAGCTTGTGACTCATCTAAGAAGAAAGCTGAACAGCTCTTTTTACTCTCAAGGGAGGATGCAATGAGATCGACAATGCGATGGCATTGTTGGATAGTGGAATGATGTGAACGGAAACCAAATTGATTATCTGGAAGGAAATTTGCGAGGATTGGAATAAGTCTGCGAAGAAGGAGTTTTTTTTAGGATTTTACCCATTACTGGGAGCAGGCTAATAGGTCTATAGGAGGAAGGAAGGTGACTAGGTTTAGAAGGTTTGGGTATCATTACTATGGTGGCGAATTTCCACTGCGTAGGAAAGCGTGTTAATCTTAGGGCGGAATTAAAAATTTGGGTGAGAAAAAGGATGCCCTTTTTAGGAAGGTGTTTCAGGATTTGGGATGTGATGAGGTCGTAGCCAGAAGATTATCTAGATTGAAGTTGTTTGATTGTGAAAATTACATCTGAGGGATTAAAGGCTTTTGGAGGGGGAGATAACTGGAGAGGGGAATGTAGGTCGCTGATTATTTGATTAGCATGGTCTGGGTCTATTATATCAGGATGGGGGGAAAACATTTTGGTGAGGTGCTGAGTAAAGACTTCCGCTTTCTCAGTTTCAAACTTTGCCCAAGAATTGTTAGGATTTAGGAGTGGGGAAGGAGTAGATTAATAGGAGAGGAGTCGTCGGGTCGCATTCTATAAAGATTTGTCTCTGTCCGTAATATTTGATGTGAATTCTGCAAATCTATCGTCATTGTATCGTTTCAGTAAGTTAGTTTGTCGTCTACGAAGAGTATTGTAAGTACGTTTGTCTGATGGATATCGAGTTTCTTGCCAACGGGCCCTAGCACGTCTTTTTTCAGTAATTAAAGTTAGTATGTCAGTTGGTAAACTTTTTCTATGATCTTTCTTGTAAGCATATGGCGTTTTCGAGTCCCAAATTGAAGTCTGTAACGTGTCGGTCAGTAACTGTACGGCTTCGTCGATTTCTTCTTGTATTTTTAATGAAATATGTATTAAGGTTGAGTCTCTGTTCAATTAGAGTTTGAAATAGGTTCCAATTAACGTGTCCGTCGGTCAGTCTAGATTTAGGAGGAGTTTCGGAAGAGGAAAGATTTAGTGTTAGAGTGACAGGGCTATGATCAAAGGAGAGGTCATAAAGTACAGACGCTGTAGGATGAAGGTTAGCTAAGGAAGAGAATTAGGAAGAAAATTATTTAAAACAATTCATGCTTGGAAAAGAATAAAGACATACATTTTTTTTTTTTTTTTTTTTTGACATTTTCATGTCTTGGCTGTGGGACATAAAAAAATACGTTGGATCGAGGCAACCGCCTCATGTCCTTCAGTTTTAGCTGATCTCATTTTTGTAACATAATACTCTTAATGTCAGTCAGAATGGTAGATGAATCATTACTAGCTTTAACTCTTCTATTCAGATTATCCCACAAAAGTTCAATGTAGTTAATGCCAGGAATCCTAGCGGTCCACTAGTTAAGTCGACTGACTTTCAATACCCACAATAATTTAGGCTCTACCACCCATTGAGGGTAGAAAAATCATTAAAATAAAAATGTTATTGGTTCTAAGCAAAATATCAAAAATCTAAGTACAGGCTTCATTCCTAATTTTAATTCTGCACAATTCGAGCCCTATTTCAACTCCCTACTACAATAAATTCTACAACTATATTTCGATACGAGTTTTATAGTTGTATTGAAGTGGTGGCTTATACCATAGGAAGTTAAAATAGGGCTCAAATAGAGGTGAATCTTACTTAGAACAAATAAAATTTTAATTTTACTGTTTTTTATAACCTCAAAGGGTGGTAGAGCCTTAAGTACCACAGTGTTAAGTATTAGCTTTATTCAAGGACTATAGTACAGTAAAATTAGCTAAAAAATTGTCAAAACCCAAACATCCAAAAAAAAAGTTCTACCCCACTCCAAATTGTTCTATACCCTCCTCGTAGTAAGTGATAAAAAGTTGCACGACTTGCAGCGTCGGGTTTGATGGGGAGGGGGGGTGAAAGAGTATTTTTAATTGTTTTTCGCTAATATCTCGAAAACTATGAGGTTTAGCGCTAACTTTGTTATATACAAAATTAATCTATTTAAAATTTGGAACAGAAATAGACTTATGCATTTTTGTGCTAAAGTTAAGGATTGCGGAGTTATGAAGGATAAACATATCACTATTTTCTATTTTGCTTGGAACTTTTAAATGTAAATACATGGTCTTAATTACACTTTTCCACCATGAAACATGATTCCATACATTTTTCTTTCATCAAATGCCCGAAAATTGTTTTTGGAAGTGGTTTAGGCTAATTTTTTAAAACATAAAATTTAGATTTTTTTGGTTTTTGTTACGATTGGAGGAAAACTATTTCGTAAACAGGTTTCATTTTGTGCTTGTCTGAAAGCCAAATAAACTTACTAAAACTTCGTTTCGTAAGGCTTTTCTCGTAGGTGAGCGGTTTTATGCCGATATTGGGCCTGAAACAAGAGCAATACTTAAAATTTCAATTTTTTTGGAAAAACTGCCAATTTTCGAAGTCATTTCGAAGATGCAAATTTAGGCTCACAACCCTAACTGTAATAAAAAAATATTTCCAAAACGTTTCAAGTAAAATGGAAAATAGTACTATTTCACAGCTTCATAACTCCGTAATCGTTAACTTTAACACAAAAATGCATAAGTCCATTTCTGTTCCAAATTTTAAGTAGATTAATTTTGTATATAACTAAATTAGCACTAAACCTCATAGTTTTCGAGATATTTGCGAAAAACTATTAAAAATACCCTTTTACCCCCCTTTCCTCCCCCCTCCCCGCCAAACCCGACGCTGCAAGTCGTGCAACTTTTTATCACTTACTACGAGGAGGGCATAGAACAATTTGGCGTGGGGT
>KZ651159.1:712569-725341 GCA_001010745.2 Gerris buenoi | reverse complement strand
ATTTTATTAAACGATTTTAAAGATAAAAGAAATTAAAATCAACTAGTTTTTTATTTTTATACACCTTTAAAATCCATCAAACATTGAATAAAATTTACTGAAATAACTATAAAATGGCCAATTAAAAGGACGCTGTCAATCCGCAGTTCAGTATACGGCCACATACAGCGCTGGTATCACTTTACAGATTCACTACATTATATAACAACACTTTGATATATAGCGAGGTTTGATACATAACGTCACTGTGGATATATATAAAAAAAGTTACAGAATCGGCCTCCAAATCCAATGATTGTTGGTCATACCTTCGGTTCTACCTGAAATAGAGATAAATTTGATATTTTTTAAAATTATTTTTGCTTTGAGTTCATATATAGCGTCCACAATTGTGACCGATTTAATTTTTGATTGGGGTGCCACACATTATAATACTCTCTGACTCGAGTATTTATTAATATTTGTTCTAGAATTAGAGATATTAAATATTCACTGGTGATACTGCCGTACTTAAATAAGAGACTGGTAATTACATTAATGCTCCAATGGTTGATGATTGGTTTTAAATTTATGTAAATTTTTGTTTATTTAATTACATTTTTTCACTATAACTAAGAGGTATGAGATATATAATACAGATCTGATTATTTTAATTTATTTACCTGCTCTGAAGCTGCTTTATTTATTATTAATGTTATTTTAATTAGCAAATTGAATTTTGTTTGTTAAAGGTACCACGTGGACCCAAGAGATGGTCTGGTTGATAGGAAATAAATGTGATTTTGAGAAGGCTAATCAAGTAGATATTGACCAAAGATTTCCTTTTCTAGAGTACGTATTTAAAATTTTGTAAGCAAAAGCATAAGTTAGAAAGGTTTTAAGTATAATTTATGTTTCTTTATTCATAAAGTATTCAACTTTTGTAGGCAAATAACCGGGAAATCAATAATGTTTGAAAAATAATAACAAACCTTATTCTTAAAATAATATATAGCGAATTTCTGAACAATTTATATGTATTTAAGTACTAATGCGAGCTCTTAGACACAGGTTCTATTATTTTTGTTGCTATTTTTCAAAAATTATTGATTTCCCGGTTATTTCAACCCTCTTTTGCATAGAAACCATTCGACTTACAAAAAAATGGTAAAGAGATAATTTGTAGGTATTTTTCTCTTCTTTATTTTACTACTCCTCCACTTTTTGCGTAAATAGCTTGCTTTGCAAGTTATAAGGCGAAATCCACTAAAAAAATAAAAGAAGATAGTGGTTTTATGATGATTTCTCATATTTGCGTGTAAAATTTTTGTTGGACAACTTCAGATTCGTGTTCAGCACACCGAAAAACATAAAATTAACTGCCAGCGCAGTCCGGCCACCAACCGTTTACACTTCAGCACTCTCCAAGCCTTCCCAATATTTCAACTCCCATTTGCGTGAAAACCGTACGACGTACAAATAAATGTTACAAACATAAATTGTAGGTTCTCCTTTTTATTTTACTACTCGACCACTTTTTGCGTTAATGGATTGCTTTGCAAGTTATAAGCTGAAAACCAATAAAAAATCATTTTTTAAAATAGTTTTTCGATGGTTTCTCATATTTGCCGCGTGAAATTTTGTTGGACAACTTCAGATTCGTGTTCAGCACCCCAAAAAACATAAAGTTAACCACAAACAACAATTTCACCAGAACTTTCCACTTCAAACTAACATTTTACTGGACTATTAATTCAATCTAAAATTATTTCCTTTAGCCATTATTACTATCTCATATACACAAGAGAGATATAACTACATATAGAGAGAAAGTATTTGATTTTTGATGCCTTAAAAATTCGAATTAAAATGTTGATGGATTTACACGTTTTGAGGTCACCTGAGTCAAAAAATTAGATTCCAAAATATTTTAGCTTGTGCAAAACTGCTAGACCGATTCCGATATAAATTTGGCATACCTACATATTCAGAAAAATCATAAATATAAATTTAGAGGCGTTGTATCGGACAGAATTTTTAATTTAGTAAGGGACAGTAGTTCAGAGTTCAGACCTAATTAGGCCTTATTTACTTCTTACTGGCCCTATGGTAGAGAGCCATCTCACACTTCATAACTCTGTTTGTTCAATGTAACGCCGGAGCGAGAGTCATGCCATGATGATGTGATAAATCACATCATCATGGCGTGGGATCGAATCCCCGATCGGGATGATTGTGTGATCGTCGGGTGATGATTGTGTGATTTTATGAATAACTAGTAATTTTTTACAAAGGTTAAATGATATTGGATCTCCAAAAAGGTTTGAAAAAACAACTTTTGAGATGGCTGACGAGATGAAATCACCTAGGTTTATAAAATCACATCTACCTATGAGACTTCTTCCTCACAAGCTATGGACCGTCAAACCAAAGGTAAGTTTAGAGAGAGAAAGAACGTTTTGTGGACTAAATCTTGTGTGTGCCTTATGGAAATGCTCACAAGCTAAAAATGGAGGGGATTTTCAGTGAGGGTGTAATTAGAATGATTAAAATATTGAGTAAATTAATCCAGAATTAACCAGAAAAGCCTCGTCCAGACTGCTGAACCGAACAAAGAAAACGAGCAAAGCATTTTTATCTGCGCATGCCCAGTCTAATGTGCGCCTACGCAACTCAGACAGTCTCAAGAATATGCGTTTCACGTCCATGAGTCTATGAGCATCAGAAACCGTAAAGAGGGAAAACAATGTAATGTAAAATCATTCACCAAAGGGGAAACACCAACACACTCAATAAATTGCCATACCCGTAGTTACTTTAACGATGGTTTTTTCATATAATAGTCTACAATTTAAGAACTTTTTATCAAAATTTACTCTAAATTATAATTATTCCAATACTTTTAATTTTTTGTAGCCTGAGTTTTCTTTGGATGTACCCCAGCTTATATCTAATCTATAGTCTCTATTTTCTCTCAGTCAGTCAGTCAGTCTCTACTTATGAACGGGGCCTGTCCGGTAGCTCTTTTCTCTTCGCCAATTTTAAATTTTGTCCGTACATTTCTGATACCATAGTTTCTAGGGTATTTCCTAGATAACTGCCTTTCGCTAAACCTCCATTAATCTTCAGATTGACGGTTTTTTCTTCTTGCTTTAATGACTACTTACGTTCAATATCTGTAAATGTCATCAGGGAACAACTCTCAGCAAAGTCCGTAGTAAGTTCGCCTTACTGCAATTTCCACCACTTGAATCCGTAGAAACCTCCTGAAATTGACATTCCTGTCTCTGTTCTAGGATGGTGACATACATACCTGTTTACTCTTAGATGTTACTTGTATTATAATTATCAAATATACAGGGTGGGCCTTTTTTGAAAACTTATAGCTCAGCTTCTGTAGTAGTTAGAGATATGGGGTTTGCGGGGTCTAAAAACTACAATCTTCTACTTTAAATTACATATGTATAACTTTAAAAACGATTGTGTCAACGCCACGCAATGACGGTTTGAAATAGGGTCTTAAAAAAAGTCGTTGTCCGAGTAGTGATCTTGCCTGGTATTATAGTTTTGATAGAATAATTACCATATGGTGGAAGGGGGGGGGGATTCTTAGTAGGTAAGTGGGAGGAGTCCCTCAGTGTTATAACAAACATTGAAGATGGGTTATGCACAATTTTGCCTGAAATTAAAGATCAAATGCTAAATCACACGTTTATGCAATATTTTACCCCGTCCCATCGCTCCTTGCAAACTATTCAATACTTGCAAGAGAATTGCCCAGACTTCAGGCAACATTGTACTCAACAGATCTTCAATGTTTGTTATACACTGNGATTTTTTGGACGAGAAAGGTCTCAATTTGTTCGTTTGGTTACTATAATATATTTCAGACACTTTGAAAAGCATTTTGGGTGCATACCATCTTCTGCCCTGACATAACTATCCTTCCAGTAGACAAAGGTAACGTAACGGTCATATTCCATCTTCATGTGGTACCGCTATTTGCAAATATCCCCTTTGCAGACACTATCGCTCTGATCCGAGACATTCTTCCCTGCAGACGGTCAACCTCCTGTATTTTTTTCTTTTTGACGGAGTGTTGTTCTACAAACAAAAGGAGGAATCTCCGAAAAGCAGCCCACAGTCCCCAGTAGTGGTCAACATCTTCAAGGAAGACTTGGAGAAAATATATGCAGCATCAGTATCATTACAGCCCTTATGTTTGTGGAGATATATCTTCCTGGTGTAGTGACATAGACGTGCAGCTCTCGAAGATTCCCTGAGGCAAATGAACTCACATGAAGTTGAAAGTTGAAGTGAAGACATGAACAAGAATACATCAGAGCCGTTACTGAAAGTCAACAGTTGTGTTACACTCTGGCCACCTCATGAAATTTGAGGACACCAGAGTATTGGCATCGGTTACCGGGGTATTTTAACAGACTATTCTAAGAAATTGAGAAGAAGCCGACATCGAAATTGACATTCAGAAGAAGCCAGACAATTTTAACAGGGAACATGGGTTTAAGCTCTTCTGGACATGGAAACCCTTAATCGCCACCCTAAACACAGGTAAGGACAAGGACCACCCTCTGTCTCACAGAAGTAATCCAGCCCTCCAAGTATCCTGCTTAGTTACGTTTTTTTGGCCCACCCTGTATATACAATATATATACTTTAAAATGAATTTTAATTTACTAGATCATTTACACATCAAGAAATCCATTGGCTACGGCGCTGTCATTCTATCACCACTTTACACTATTTAACGGTTACGATGGTGATTTGGAACACTTTCTTGACTTCTTCCTCAAGGATATGGGTAAGCCTTATTTATGGGTGCTTTGTGTAAAAATGGGTATTAGTATGAATTGATTATTATTGATCAACTCTTAAAACCAATATCCGACCCACTTTTATTATGATTGATAAATGTGCGTGATTATGAAGAGATAAGACAAAATTTATCCGCACTCTGGGTGTAGCAAATTCATTTTAATTATATTAAAAAGAAATAATTGTAATAATAATTTTGTGACAAAATCTCATTTTTTCTAATATAGGTTGTCCGTCTGTTATAAAGCTTTCCAAATTTCATTATGAAAATATTTTTTTGCTAATGAGCTAAGAGCCATAAATTAATAAAGTTTGTCCTCGTTTTAGTGATTAGATCACAAAAATCTTGATCATAAAGGAAAATTGTTATAGTAATAATATTATTATTAGGATTTATTATATTAATTATATAATATTATTATATACGTAGTTAGGAATATGAAAATATAGCCAATATACATAAGAATCCATCTTATAGTTTTTATCAATTTAATAAATCAAAATATTTAAATTTTTAACTATTTTTATTAAGCTAAATTCAAAGTTTCCATAGTTAAAGTGGACTAACTAACTATTATTTTATAAAAATTTACAATCAATCATGAATTTATAAAAGAGGGGGAAAATGTACCCAGCTCTCCGTTTATGAGGGAAATGCCAAATTATCCTTATGAATGTTACAGTTGTTTGTCTTATTTTTTTCAAATTTTAAGTTTTGTATTAAAGTTTTTTTTTGTTTGTTTTTTTTCAGTTGACTACGGTCCATTTTGGAGTCACATTCTGAACTTTTGGAATAAGAAGAAAGAAGGAAACATACTATTTCTTACATTTGAAGAAATGAAGGATGTAAATGACTTTTTTTGTAGTTGTTATTTTGGCATTATTATAATTATGATTATTTTACTCATGTGTTTACAAAGGTCATTTAAGGATATAATTTTTACATTAAATTAAAAACTGACAATAATATTACTAAGATTTTACAACTAGGTTGGCAGGGGGTTGGTTTAAAATTTATATTCGTTCGTCAGAATTATATCTTAATTAGTGAATGGACGTAAAATAATGGTTCTTTTACATCAGGATCACTAAATGGCCATTTGAGAAAGAAATTTTAATGGCCTTTAAAGTACGAAGGTTTGGAGTTGTGAAATTTTTAGTGCTTCCCCTCTTTGTATGTAAGGGTAAGTATTGTTAAATTGACTGTTTGCTTGTCTGGGCACTTTACATGTAATTTTATCAGCCCCCACGTGAAGATTTTTTGGACGAGAAAGGTCTCAATTTGTTCGTTTGGTTACTATAATATATTTCAGACACTTTGAAAAGCATTTTGGGTGCATACCATCTTCTGCCCTGACATAACTATCCTTCCAGTAGACAAAGGTAACGCAACGGTCATATTCCATCTTCATGTGGTACCGCTATTTGCAAATATCCCCTTTGCAGACACTATCGCTCTGATCCGAGACATTCTTCCCTGCAGACGGTCAACCTCCTGTATTTTTTTCTTTTTGACGGAGTGTTGTTCTACAAACAAAAGGAGGAATCTCCGAAAAGCAGCCCACAGTCCCCAGTAGTGGTCAACATCTTCAAGGAAGACTTGGAGAAAATATATGCAGCATCAGTATCATTACAGCCCTTATGTTTGTGGAGATATATCTTCCTGGTGTAGTGACATAGACGTGCAGCTCTCGAAGATTCCCTGAGGCAAATGAACTCACATGAAGTTGAAAGTTGAAGTGAAGACATGAACAAGAATACATCAGAGCCGTTACTGAAAGTCAACAGTTGTGTTACACTCTGGCCACCTCATGAAATTTGAGGACACCAGAGTATTGGCATCGGTTACCGGGGTATTTTAACAGACTATTCTAAGAAATTGAGAAGAAGCCGACATCGAAATTGACATTCAGAAGAAGCCAGACAATTTTAACAGGGAAGATGGGTTTAAGCTCTTCTGGACATGGAAACCCTTAATCGCCACCCTAAACACAGGTAAGGACAAGGACCACCCTCTGTCTCACAGAAGTAATCCAGCCCTCCAAGTATCCTGCTTAGTTACGTTTAATAAAGGTCTGGAGCGTTATTCAGTTTTATAATGGAACGCTCGTGTAAAATATTATAGCTATTTTGGCTCCCACTTTTTGCGGTAGTAGAAGTTTTTAGTAACTTCTGGCTTTGTATTGGTAAAATGTGTTGGACATTTTCGAACCCATTATTCTTAATTAATTAATAATTAAATACGTTTATTCCAATGAATATTGGACGAACATTTGCAGTAAAAGAGAATCATATAACGAAAAAAAAATAATTTAAATAGGTAACGTATTGACCATTCAAAATACAGATAAATTATCAAAAAATAAATAAATAAATGCAGAAATATAAGAAACTAGCATAATTCTGATTGGAACATAAAGAGGACAGTTTGTGAGACGTGAGACGTAGGAAATGCAACCAATAGAAATTTAAACGACCCAAGAACTCTCAAACAGTCAATTTAAATTATAATGATAATGACTCATCAATCATTGCCACTCAAAAATTATAGTCCTAACACATCTTGTTTGAATCCCAGATGTAAATTAATTCACTATGGCGGTGTTTTGTCATTGATCACACCGAGTTGATGTCTAAACGGGCCGATCCATCAATTTGGTAATGTCTTAATGTTGAGTTGCTCTGATAGAGTAAAATCACACACTTATTGTAACACAATAAATGATAAATATTATAATGTTTTCAATTTATAATTATAAGAAAACCCGTGAAAATAGTACAAAAAGACCTAGCCTAAATGTTCCTTTTGAATATTTTTTTAGGATTTGTTAAGTGTGGTGAGGAAAACAGCTGATTTCCTAAACGTGAAACTAACAGCTGATGAAGAATCACAGCTGATAAAGCACTTAAGTTTCTCCAGTATGAAAGATAATCCCAAGGTTAACAAAAGCCTTGAGATTAATATAATTAAAGGTCATGAAGCTGATAAGTTTGCTTTTATCAGAAAAGGAGAGAAAGACGAGTGGAAGAACAAAGTCAGCAAAGAATATATTGATCATTTCAACGAATGGAACAATAAAAATAAACAAGGTACGGACTTTCCATATTACTGAAACAAAGCCATTACAAATATACAAGTATTTTATTTATTAATTTGTTTTCTTTATAAAATTGTCCTTTCATAATAATAATTTTGAAAATCTTGAAGTACTCTAAGAATTGTTTACAATTATATATGATTTTGAGGTTTTTAATTAAGTTATTAATCAAGTAATTAAGTTATTATTATGTAGTTGATGATGTAAAAGGAAATTAGTCATTAGGTAGATAAGTAAGGTATAATTTATATATTCGAGTAGTGTCCCGACGTCGGAGACGACTTACCTCGAAATGATTTGCTAAGCCAAGAATCTTATAAAATAGGGATGGACCACTAAGTTTACGTCGTGGGTAATTAAGTGTCGCCAAGAATTTCTGAAAAAAATCTTCATGAAATTACGACTGCGCATGCTCAAAACTATTTAGCGGGATGGGGATGAATTTCTTCCCATCTGTTACTAAATGGCCATTTGAGAAAGAAATTTTAATGGCCTTTAAAGTACGAAGGTTTGGAGTTGTGAAATTTTTAGTGCTTCCCCTCTTTGTATGTAAGGGTAAGTATTGTTAAATTGACTGTTTGCTTGTCTGGGCACTTTACATGTAATTTTATCAGCCATTTTGGGTGCATACCATCTTCTGCCCTGACATAACTATCCTTCCAGTAGACAAAGGTAACGTAACGGTCATATTCCATCTTCATGTGGTACCGCTATTTGCAAATATCCCCTTTGCAGACACTATCGCTCTGATCCGAGACATTCTTCCCTGCAGACGGTCAACCTCCTGTATTTTTTTCTTTTTGACGGAGTGTTGTTCTACAAACAAAAGGAGGAATCTCCGAAAAGCAGCCCACAGTCCCCAGTAGTGGTCAACATCTTCAAGGAAGACTTGGAGANTCCAGTCACAGGGCAAAAACGATTAAATAATATTTAGTTATTGTTTAAAAAAATGTTGTTCGTGCCAGGGGGAGGTTAGCCTGAGCCACGAAATTGAGAATAAGAATAAATTATGATAATAAAAATAGAAAATGATTAGCGGCCTGTAGGTTGTATTTAGGATATGTACAGTACATGTACATAGTAATGAATAATATAATCATAAGGCCTTGTAAAATAAGATAGTTAGCTGAATATGGAGAGGTGAGGTGAAATGTGGTGGCTGATGATGTCCTCAGATGGGTGGTGTGAAATCTGGATTCCAGAATTTAAATGGTCTCCTCACTTTCCTGGATGCAAAATGAAGTGAGGTAATGAATTTCCTGGATACCAGGACAGATGTGATTCTTTTGGATATTAACTATCTTTGCTACAGCTAATTAAATAATTTTAACATATATACGTATAAAAAATGACCACACACACACACACACAAAGAGGACTTGACTCACTCTTGCTCTCATCATATTCTACAAAATTGTCACAGTTTACCTTCTCAAAAAAATTATAGTGAAGTATTTCATATAATTTTGAAAAGTTTAACGTAAATATTATACATATATACAAAATTATAAATATGAAACGCGAGTGGAAGAAAATTAGTGTTAAAAATAACATTATAACCTGATAACATTCTTCTTTATCTTGTATAGCTATAACCACACGGAAAGGTAATCATCCAACTAGATTTTTCAAGTTCTTGGCGACACTTTTTTGCTCATTGCTGCATCCCTATTTTATAAGATTCTTGTGCTAAGCTAAGGCAACCAAATTTATCCAATATAAATAAATTTTGTTTTGATATGTTGGTCTTCAAATGGATTTAATAACTTATCTTTGATTAATTTACTTAATTTTACTCTTTTTTTAAATATAAAATTAAGCTTTTTGCAACGGGCTTAACGGCTCGTTAATTATTATAAATGTGTAATATTGACTAACAAAGTAGCTTTACTAAGGCAGCAAAGAGAAGCCGTGCTAGTAGCAAGTGCTTGAGTTGCTTAGCTATTTTATTACAGAGTATAAATGAGGCTAGAAATAGTATATTATGTTACTAGGCTGTGAAGTGAGTAAAGAAAAAACACTTCACAGTCGTGTAGCATATGCTATTTTTTCCGAGGTAGCAGACAATAATAAACATTAAATATTAATCAATAATCAATATAATAATAACAAATATTAGTTTAAACTTAAGATTAAAAAAAAGAAACCTTAAAAAGAGGTTACACTATAAGAAAAGATAAATAAAACGCATTGACATCTAGCGGAATTTAATCGTACTAAGAGCCACATTAGTAAGAAATCAGCGCTTCTACGGAAGTTTTGACAAGTTCTTGTTGTACAATAAAAATTGTTTGCGTCCTAGGACGTAAAAAAAATTTTTCTTTACTCCCAGGAGTAATGAAAAGATTTTTTATGTCCACGTAACGAAAAAAAATTGATTTTAGCTTTGTTTTCTAGGCTCTAAAGTTACTATTTCACAGCCTACCACGAAAAAAAAAATTTCTATATTTGTTAATGTTGCGAGCTATGGCTACGATGAAAAAATTGTAGATAATCGTCGACCTTAGCTATACAGTTGTGTTGGTGCTGGGTGAGGGAGTGACATCCTCTAGATATGAAGGTGTTCCAGTGAACTGAATGAGGATCACCAGGTAGGTAGTAGCCGCTGCAACCATCTGCACAAAATAAAATGAGCATAATTAGTTATTTGTTTCTAACGGGATAGAAAAAATTAAATAATCGTGTTTCTTAACAGAAGAATCTTCTGCAGGCAGTAGAATTAATCTCATTCGTGTTTAAAAAAAATATAGCTAAACCCTAAACCTTAATTCACTAATACAGGAATGATATAATTGCTATTCACGTACCTAGAGCAATAAGGCCTTATTACATGCCGAGGGCGAAGTTCGAAACACGAGTGCGTTTAACTCCCGAGGCCTGTCATGTCACTTACTGGTCGTGGTGCGTACACTTTTTTTTATTTATCTTCCACCACATGTAAACTAATTACTAAACATGCAAACTATTTTGCCGTAATCTTCAACTATAAATGCATATTAAGGTTACATCAGAACCAAAACAAACCGCAGTTATAAAAATATTGATTGTTACTAATTGAACAGATGAAGCTGAGAACTACTAGCTCTTCCTGCACGCCGTGGCCAGGAAGCAGCCGCTTCTCGAACTAGCAGCCTGTAAAAATAAAGCATGCATTTTTACAGGCGCCAGGGCTGTAAAATAAAACTTTACCGTCCGCTCAGGATAGGACTGTTTACAAGTGGTGGGTGATAAATAAATATATACAAGTATGACGTGGGAAGTAGTTGGAACTCTCTACCTCGGGGTTAGTAAAATGGGTCCATTGTGGTCTGATTAGTAGGTTCGAATATGTGGTTCATCCTGCCCATATAACCTCTACAAATATGTACTATAATTCACTAGTTACAATAATTAATGCATAGCAATCTCAATTTAACTTAATTTAGCTCTAATTTTCAATAGAATAGATGAATTCGCTGCGTCTGATATGTTTATTGAATATCAATCAACTACAATACATCTTAATTTTTCTGAAAAATGTAAATTCTTAATATCCAAATTGTCGAATACCTTTTCCAGTCACAGGGCAAAAACGATTAAATAATATTTAGTTATTGTTTAAAAAAATGTTGTTCGTGCCAGGGGGAGGTTAGCCTGAGCCACGAAATTGAGAATAAGAATAAATTATGATAATAAAAATAGAAAATGATTAGCGGCCTGTAGGTTGTATTTAGGATATGTACAGTACATGTACATAGTAATGAATAATATAATCATAAGGCCTTGTAAAATAAGATAGTTAGCTGAATATGGAGAGGTGAGGTGAAATGTGGTGGCTGATGATGTCCTCAGATGGGTGGTGTGAAATCTGGATTCCAGAATTTAAATGGTCTCCTCACTTTCCTGGATGCAAAATGAAGCGAGGTAATGAATTTCCTGGATACCAGGACAGATGTGGATTCTTTTGGATATTAACTATCTTTGCTACAGCTAATTAAATAATTTTAACATACATACGTATAAAAAATGACCACACACACACACACACACAAAGAGGACTTGATTCACTCTTGCTCTCATCACACTCAGATCTTCCCTCTAAATAAGGGCCGTTAAAATAAAAATTCAAATATTTAAAATTTCGGAAGATCGGAATTTCTTAATGAAAACTTAGGTGAAAACCCCTTCAGATATTGGCAGAGCCAGACAATATGAATGAGCTTGGATACTCTGTAGAGCGGGTTTTTATAAATAGATGTAGGTAGATGTGTCATAGTGCTGGTGAGAAGCAGTGTTCAAGTGATCTTGAATAAATTTTGTTTGATACACAAACAAATACACAACGGAATCAATTGAAAATTTAAAGATAAATAGAAATAAATATTAGTACAGTAGATGCCGCTTAATGTGATCACTTTGAGACCCAGACAAAGTGATAGCATTAACCGACATATTAATGAGCAAAAGTTATCTCAGAAGGACACAGGAGAAAGCTAAATTCAAAACGAAACAAATTTATATTATAAACAAGTTAGTGTTTATTACATACACTGGGTGATGTGATGACACATTAGAAAATAAGGCAAGTATTTAAATTGCAAAATACATAATTTGACATAAAATATGTTTTAATTGTATTGCATTCGAGGTAACCGAAGGTAACAGAAGCTATGTGATTCAGTAGAAATTTAAACGACCCAAGAACTCTCAAACAGTCAATTTAAATTATAATGATAATGACTCATCAATCATTGCCACTCAAAAATTATAGTCCTAACACATCTTGTTTGAATCCCAGATGTAAATTAATTCACTATGGCGGTGTTTTGTCATTGATCACACCGAGTTGATGTCTAAACGGGCCGATCCATCAATTTGGT
>KZ651159.1:682284-703348 GCA_001010745.2 Gerris buenoi | reverse complement strand
TATCTTTTATATAATCGAGTAGTGTCCCGACGGGCGACGGGCGACGACGCATCTCTATCTTTTATATAATCGAGTAGTGTCCCGACGGGCGACGGGCGACGACGCATCTCTATCTTTTATATAATCGAGTAGTGTCCCGACGGGCGACGGGCGACGATGATGATTTATAACGCCTCTAAATGATTTATAACGCCTGAAAAAATGCTTCTTCGATTTATTTGACAATCACAATGAATATATTAATAAAATTATTTTTTTTTGTTTTATTTTTTATAAGTCGAAAGTGACATGTGACATGATAAATGCCACATACCTCCTCCCTAGTGAACACGCATACTAGTGTGTTCACTATTTAGTGTAACTGGGTTGGAGCCTTGTGCTTGTTTCATATGGCACATCATGTTCGGCGAACCGAACCTGTTTTCTAGGGGTTTTGCTATTATCTTTATCTTGGTGGCTTTCTTCTTTTTCGTCTGCTGCAACTTGCAGAGCCGCGATGAATGCTGGTTTTACCCTATCTATTGAAATACACTTCTCTGTCCCTTTTACCTCGATTTTAAAGGTTTTTTCCTTCCTCTCTAACACGGGGAAAGGTCCTTCGTAAGGGGTTGCTAGAGGTGGCTTGACCGCATCTGTACGTACAAAAACATGGCTACATTTTTTTAAATCCTTGTGAATGAATATCTTGTTTGTGTCATGCCATTTCGCTGGTACGGGTCGTATTTTTTTCATTATTTCTTTCAATTCTTTGACCACGGCTGATGGTTCTTTTTCAGTTTTTCCAGTCACCAGTATCTCTCCCGGGATTCTCAGCGAGGATCCGTACACCAGCTCTGCAGGAGATGCTTGAGCTTCTTCCTTGATAGCAATTCGGAGTCCTAAAAGTACAGTTGACAATGTTTCCGTCCGATTTTCTTTACCGTGCGCTCGTAGTGCCGCTTTTAAAGTCCTATGAAACCTTTCTACCAATCCGTTCGCCTGTGGGTGGTTTGCGGTGGTTCTTATTCTCATCGTTCCAGTTAATTTTAATAGTTCCAAAAATATCTTTGACTCAATCTGTCTTCCCTGGTCTGTAGTTAACGTGACTGGTGCTCCGAACCGTGCCACCCACTGGTCGTAGAATGTTCTTGCAACCGTCTCTGCCTGTTGGTCGGCATCGGATAAGCTTCTGGCCATCTAGTGAATCTATGCACGTTAAAAGATATCTTTGCCCGTTGTTTTGTGGTAATGGACCGACTACATCTAGGTGGACATGAGCAAACCTATCTGAAGGAGGCATGAAAGGACTCACTGGTGCTTTTGTATGTCTCCCCACTTTCGATTTTTGACAGGCTAAGCAGTTTCTACCCCATGTTTTACAATCATTTTTGAGGGTTGGCCAAAAGTAACGTTGTCCTACTAATTTTGTCGTTTGCTTAATACCAGAGTGTGCTAAGTTGTGTATTATGTCAAATAAATTTCGTCTAAGTTGTTTCTGTATTTAAGGTCTTATATGGTTTTTGTCTAATCTGCAGTATATTTCTTTGTTGTCTATTGTCATTTTTCTCATGTTTTCTAGCTGTTTTATCTCGACCAACTCTGCGTCCTTTTCTTGCTCTTCGGCTATCTTCTCCGTGCTAATTCCTTTGTCTGTGATAGTGTTTACCCTAGACAATAAGTCAGCCATGTTGTTATCTTCTCCGGCTATGTGTCTTATGTCATTTGTATGTTCTGATATATACTGCCAATGACGTATCTGGCGGTTAGTCATTTTTGAACCGATTCGTTTTAGTCCGTATACGAGGGGTTTATGGTCAGTATATATTGTGACATTACTGCCTGATATAATTTCCTGAAAATGCCGTATCGCTTCATATATGGCTAGCAACTCTCTATCGTATGTACTATACTTCTTCTGAGCGCTATTCAACTTTTTTAGAAAAAAATGCTAACGGTTGTCGTTTTTTCTCTCGAAGCTGTTCTAGCGATGCTCCAATGGATAACTCAGAAGCGTCCGTGTACAGCTGTAGAGGTAAATTTGCTACTGGTGATGCTAATACGGTGCATTTCTTCAGAGCGGATTTGAGTTTATTAAATGCATCTTTCATTGTTTGTGTCCAATTAATAGGTGTCTTGTCCTTCTTTTTAGAGGCTACGTTTAGTGGGGCTTGTATTCCTGCAGCTCCCGGAATGAACTCTCTGTAGAAGTTAATAGCACCTAAGAACTGTTGCATTTCGTGAACTGTCCGTGGTTGGGAGATTTTGTCGATAGCTTCGATTCTCTTTTCAGTTGGTTTAATGCCATCTTTAGTCAATTCGAATCCTAAAAATTCGATTGTTGACTTAAGGAACTCGAATTTAGCTAAATTTATAGATAAACAGTGAATTTTTAGCTGTTTTAACACAATTTCGACATGATTAAGATGTTCTTCCAGTGTCTCGACGCTATTAATATATCGTCAAGGTAAACAAACGTAAACTCTAATCCCTGCAACACTCTATGGATATATCGCATAAACGTAGATCCTGCGTTCCGAAATCCGAATCCCATGTAAGGGAATTCGAAAAGTCCGAAAGGTGTAATGATGGCAGTTTTTTCTATGTCAGCTGGATTGACAGGGCTTTGGTTGTAAGCTTTGTGACAGTCTATTTTGCTAAATATGATGTGGTATCGGAAATCATGAACGTTTGGGATTGGATATCTATCTGGGATCGTAACCGCGTTCAACCAACGGTAGCCTCCGCAGGGTCTCCAGTCTCCGTTTTTTTGGGTACCATATGAAGTGCGTTACTCCACGGACTTTTAGACGGTCTACAGGTGCCATCAGCTAACATTCGATCAAACTCAGACTTTGCAATTTTTCTGCTGATAACCTTCTTGGTTTACAACTGATAGGAGGGCCTTTTGTCTCAATATAATGATATGTTATCCCACTCGTATCAGGTCGTTTTCTATTCGGGTTCATGACTTCGTAGTGGCGTTCTAACACTTCTTTTATGCGGCTGTCTACCGATGTATCAATAACTGTTAAAGTATTACCTGGCGAGTTACCCTGGCATTCTTTTATAGAAGACAAGTTAGTAACTGGGTCGGTAACTTTATTATTTCGTATGTCTACAAGTAAACCATAGTAACGAAGAAAATCCGCTCCTATGATAGATTCTTTTACGTCCGCAATCGTAAATTTCCATGAGAATTCGCGTCTTAGTCTAAGATTAAGAACAAGTTGGCGCTGGCCGTATGTCTTAATTTTTGATCCGTTGGCTGCGTATAAAGTGTACTCATCAGCACCGTTCTTACGATCTTTAAACGTTGTTTTTAGCTGTTTTAACACAATTTCGACATGATTAAGATGTTCTTCCAGTGTCTCGACGCTATTAATATATCGTCAAGGTAAACAAACGTAAACTCTAATCCCTGCAACACTCTATGGATATATCGCATAAACGTAGATCCTGCGTTCCGAAATCCGAATCCCATGTAAGGGAATTCGAAAAGTCCGAAAGGTGTAATGATGGCAGTTTTTTCTATGTCAGCTGGATTGACAGGGATTTGGTTGTAAGCTTTGTGACAGTCTATTTTGCTAAATATGATGTGGTATCGGAAATCATGAACGTTTGGGATTGGATATCTATCTGGGATCGTAACCGCGTTCAACCAACGGTAGCCTCCNAACAAATCAAAAGAATAAATTAACAAATAAAATCTATAAATTAACAAAAATTAGAGCTTAAAATGACCAACTTTAATATAATTTATAATACAAGCTTTTCTAGGACTGTACGGAGGCTAGTGCAGGATGATATATAGGAAGGATTGATGGGAAAGGAATTTAGAATAGTTACAAGACGAACAAGAGGAGACAAGGATAAAAGTTGTCTGATATACAGCCAGTTATTAGCTCTACGGCCAGGAGGTAATGTTACCACCGGATTCTGCACCTCATAACAACGCACCTCGTTAGAGAGTGCTTTGATCAGGAACAGAGCCTCATAAGCTGTTCGCCGTCTGCTCAGGAACTCAAGGTTAAGTCGTTTACACGTAGATTCATAGGTCCGACATTTGACAAAAAGGAGACGAGGTTTGATACAGTAGAGTGGGAAGGACGGAAGCCATGTTGCTTAGGATTACAGGATGCTATGGATAACAAAAAGGAGCTATTTCTTTATGCACCACTCGCTCAAAAACTTTACTAAATGCGTTAGTAAGAGTTATTGGCCTAAAAGTTGGCAACGTCTGATCTATTTCCGGACTTAAAAATTGGCACAACATTGGACATCTTCCACGCTGTAGGAAAACGTATGGGATTGGATATCTATCTGGGATCGTAACCGCGTTCAACCAACGGTAGCCTCCGCAGGGTCTCCAGTCTCCGTTTTTTTGGGTACCATATGAAGTGCGTTACTCCACGGACTTTTAGACGGTCTACAGGTGCCATCAGCTAACATTCGATCAAACTCAGACTTTGCAATTTTTCTGCTGATAACCTTCTTGGTTTACAACTGATAGGAGGGCCTTTTGTCTCAATATAATGATATGTTATCCCACTCGTATCAGGTCGTTTTCTATTCGGGTTCAATATATTAATAAAATTTTTTTTTTTTTTTGTTTTATTTTTTATAAGTCGAAAGTGACATGTGACATGATAAATGCCACATACCTCCTCCCTAGTGAACACGCATACTAGTGTGTTCACTATTTAGTGTAACTGGGTTGGAGCCTTGTGCTTGTTTCATATGGCACATCATGTTCGGCGAACCGAACCTGTTTTCTAGGGGTTTTGCTATTATCTTTATCTTGGTGGCTTTCTTCTTTTTCGTCTGCTGCAACTTGCAGAGCCGCGATGAATGCTGGTTTTACCCTATCTATTGAAATACACTTCTCTGTCCCTTTTACCTCGATTTTAAAGGTTTTTTCCTTCCTCTCTAACACGGGGAAAGGTCCTTCGTAAGGGGTTGCTAGAGGTGGCTTGACCGCATCTGTACGTACAAAAACATGGCTACATTTTTTTAAATCCTTGTGAATGAATATCTTGTTTGTGTCATGCCATTTCGCTGGTACGGGTCGTATTTTTTTCATTATTTCTTTCAATTCTTTGACCACGGCTGATGGTTCTTTTCCAGTTTTTCCAGTCACCAGTATCTCTCCCGGGATTCTCAGCGAGGATCCGTACACCAGCTCTGCAGGAGATGCTTGAGCTTCTTCCTTGATAGCAATTCGGAGTCCTAAAAGTACAGTTGACAATGTTTCCGTCCAATTTTCTTTACCGTGCGCTCGTAGTGCCGCTTTTAAAGTCCTATGAAACCTTTCTACCAATCCGTTCGCCTGTGGGTGGTTTGCGGTGGTTCTTATTCTCATCGTTCCAGTTAATTTTAATAGTTCCAAAAATATCTTTGACTCAATCTGTCTTCCCTGGTCTGTAGTTAACGTGACTGGTGCTCCGAACCGTGCCACCCACTGGTCGTAGAATGTTCTTGCAACCGTCTCTGCCTGTTGGTCGGCATCGGATAAGCTTCTGGCCATCTAGTGAATCTATGCACGTTAAAAGATATCTTTGCCCGTTGTTTTGTGGCAATGGACCGACTACATCTAGGTGGACATGNTATACATTAGTCAAATTTAATGACAAGTTATCAAAATAGCTTTCCAATAATGCGTTATCAACATAATCGGGAAGATAGTGAGCTCCGATATAAATTGGTTTTTTAATATCTTCTCTAATTTCAACCCATGTAACCTCCAAAGCTCCTTCGAGATCTTTGCGACGAACATAAATAAATCTCTTACATAAATTATTGGGTAGAGCAATAAGAGAACCACCACCTAGTGATGAACCAAATTTTTCATAGTTACGATCTGTTCTTTCAACAGCGAATTTATTAGAAAACAGCTGATTGTTAAAGAAAGAAGAGTTCAGCCAAGATTCAGAAATAACCAGAATATCGACTGATGAAAGGACATTAGATGTGAAAAATTGACTTACTTTAGTACGTAACCCTCTTACGTTTTGGTTAAAAAAAGCCATAATAGTTAATTAATCCCGCCGTCCTCCACAGGCATAGCTAAGCAGTCCTCCAAGGCAATAGGGTGAGCACAGCATTACTATGCTGTGCTTACCCTATTTTCAAATCAATAATTGAGGAAGGTTGTTTTGAGACACTTATCAATCGGCACTTGTTGAAGGATGAGAAAAAATTTCAGGAATATTTCAGGCAAAACAACGCAGCTCAGCTACATTCTCGATCTCGTTAAAGAAAAATAAATAACAGGATCCACCAACTTTTCATGTTCCTCAACTGTAAACGATCTATAATACTGGAAAGTTTCATTCTTTTATCTCTTTTGATTCAAAAGTAATTGGAAAAAATAAAATCATATAATTCCTAAAGTTTCATATGTAATTTATTTTGAATAAAAATTATTGAACGAGCATAGTGACTTCTTTATTTCAGAGACTTGGGTTTTGAAAAATTTGTTTGTTTGTTTAACGATAATTGGAGTAATATTGATCAATTTAAACAAAATTTAGCGAACAGATGCATCTCATCATTTGTTACAACTGTTAAGTTTTTTGAAACACACTAAATATTTTCAATATGGCGGACGACTAAAAAAAGAAGTTTTAGGCAGCATAGTAAAGAGTAACTCTTTAACTATACTATGAGGAAGGTTACTCAAATTGTAGATTGTTCCACCTCCAAAACAAAACCGAAAAATGTAATTGTTAAATCACATTCAAGGGCTGAAGAGGCCCAGGTATGAGCGAAATATAGCCACATATTTTTAGTAAATGAAAGTATTTTCATTTTCAACCTTTTTTTATCCCTGAAGACCCAAAGGATAAGAATATCTAATATATTTTTGTCATTACAAGATTAAAGATTATGTGACATCTCTATAGTCGAGTTGAGAAGGTATAAATGATGATAAGATGTTACAAAACTTTATGATAATATGATTGTTTTCTGCAGAAACACTATTTCAAAGGGTTTTGTGTAAAGACCAAAAAATAAAAAAAAAAAAAAAACGGATTGGAATGTTCGTCTTTAATTTATTCTATAAATACAAAATGCTTAACTATAGTAGATTTGTGGTAGGCTGAGTTTCACTGTATTGGTATTACAGTGGTCTGGTCGCATCTTCTAGCTCTTATCTTGGTTTCCTGCCCAGGGGCAGAGGGTGCCTCGGCTCCACAGCACTTCTTGGCTTCGTCACCTTTTAGTCCGCAGCAGGCTTCTCTGGTAGTTCTAGCTTTAGCCTTGTCATCTAACCCAGGTGCGTCCAACGGCTTTGATGCCGAACCTCCACAGCACGCCACAGCTTCATGTGCACTTCTTTTGGGTTTCTCCACCTTCTTGAGAACGTCAGCTCCGCAGCAGGACTTGTTCTCCTCTCGTGCGACTCTGATGGGTGTGATGAGAGGTGCTACGGGGGTTACTTCGGGTGGTGTTTCCGGTGAAGCTTTACCCGCGGGTTTGGCAGTAGTAGGTGTGCCAAGAGCCCTTGCCGCGCGATTTTTACCGCAACATGACGATTCGTTCTGATTTCCAACTCCTTCAACTCCACGTTTTGGTTTAGTTGCTTCCTAAAAAAACAAAAACAGATTTATTTTAACAAAAAAAAAAGGAAATAGTATAATACCGGTCTTGAAGCACTTTTAATAACATGGTAAACACCCATATCGAATTATGTGGTCAATGTGCATTTCGATACCTTGTG
Organism: Gerris buenoi; assembly: GCA_001010745.2. Taxonomy (NCBI): domain Eukaryota; kingdom Metazoa; phylum Arthropoda; class Insecta; order Hemiptera; family Gerridae; genus Gerris; species Gerris buenoi. The sequence continues at coordinate 695,649 of KZ651159.1, read as the reverse complement.
TGTCCTGCGCTTAAGAATACATCAACATTCGAAAATAAAAATAAAAATATAAAACATATATACAGCAATTGTTTAGCCGTTTGCAATGGTAAAGTACAAGTACATTTGTTCTTCGGAAATGTTTTGGAAGAAAAGTTTTTTGGCAACCTGGATATCGAATGAGAGCCAAAGCAATCCTGTGTAGAACGAAAACTTAGTTCTACTTCGGATTTTTTGAATTACTGTGCAGGACTCACTCTCTTATTAAAGTGGAGGCAGGCTTTTGGATTCGACGCACAATCTTTAATCCCGTGTCCCATGTTTTTGATGAAGAACCAACTTTTCTTTCCGAAGTTGGAGAAGGAATCTGTCAGATCCCGGCTAAGTCTGCCTTCGTCGATAGCTTCCTTCGATCCATCTTCCTGAGAATACTAGACAGGAATAATTAAGCGAGTAACGGGATTCTTTAATAATCCTATATAAAAGTTGCTTCGATATTTAGGCCATATTAATTATTATATAAGCCCAAGAGTATTTATTGGGTCCAAGAGAGAATCTAAGCCAGTCAATCACATGGCAAGATATACATTCACCGGTTTTATTTAAGTATATAATTTACTCATTTAAAAACCATTAAGAAGTACAAGTCATAAAATTAAATCCCTTCTCTTACGATAGATTTTAAATCAGGTTGAAATACATGACCTATAGGACTGATCTATAGGTTTCGAACCGGATATTCCAGGTATTATCTTAGATTCGAGCACATCCAAACACCTTGATTTTAGTTTCACTTTGATTTTGATTTGACTTTTTGTTGTATTATCCTTTACTCCACTTTTTACAAACAAGCAATAATAAATGTATATTATGTATTAAATTTATACAATTCATAACTTTTTCTAATAATTAGACAATGAGAAGAAACTTACATATCGTTGGGTTAGTTAGTGTTATTTTAATATTTAATTGTTTTAGAAATAATTAATTTAGTAATGGAATTCATTTGGTTGCAACATTAAAAAGCTAAGCTTTTAATCAGATTATAATTTTACCATTTTAAACGTGCTGGAATCTATATAAATTGTTAGTTGACCGATATCAAATTTAAAACAAGCATTAATAGATGTAATTCTAGATTTTTATGCCGGTGCTGATGTTAGACGATAGGCAGACTTAACACTGTACTGTGCTGTACTATAATACTTATAGCTCGTAGGACTTCACTTGTTTACTTACTTTACTTGTTATAAATGTTACAAGTAAGACTTCACTTGTTTACTTACTTTACTTGTTATAATTGTTACAAGTAAGACTTCACTTGTTTACTTACTTTACCTGTTATACGTAAAACTTGACATACTGACTTAATATAAACAAGAAAATATAATATAAATTACCGCTGATTTCTGTCCTCCACAGCACTTTGGGTCTCCGTCAGCGCCGCAGCATCCTTTAGGAGAGTCGGCTCCACAACAGGACGCAGCACGCTTATTAACATGTGTTCCACAACATAGTGCTTCCGCATCTTCTCTTTTAGGCTTGGGAGGTAGGCTTGGTGCTGTAGTTACCTCTAATTGGGCTAGAGATGGAGGTGGGTGTTCTGTAGTATCTACCGGCAGACAGAAGACTCCAGTACCAACCAGCAGGCTCAAACAAATAATATGGCACAATCTCATCTGTAACAAATACATATTTTGTTAGTAAAAACAAAAGATGTTATTAATATTTGAATCTAAATAATTTTTACATAAAATTTTTTAATAAATTTTAAGAAGGAAAACCATCAGAACTATTGAACATTAATTTTAATGTTGGGATGGTTTTAACTATTTTAAAACATAAAAAGTGACAATATAAATTCGAGTTCTAAAAACAACATTTTGAACTCAGAACTCTCTCTTAGTAAACATAATCCAGAGATAATAAATAGAGAAGACGAAGATGGTCAACTTGTACGAGCATTTCTAAGGTTAAAGTGGGGGGAGAATCAGTAGAACCACCTCCTTTCATTTTAGAATAGACAGTAGCGACCTTCATAGTACCAGGAAAGAGAGACACTAATTCCCGTGAATTACCTACGATGGTGCCACCCCTACTAAATGGATAGGGCTAACTGCTACAACGCAGAAGTTTAACATTAATTGCATAAAATTGGTTGATTCTACCGAAATTATCATACTCTTATGTTGAATAAAACTACACTCACGGATAAATTTATCAATTTAATGTAAAAAAAAATAAAATAAAATAAAATAAAATACTATTGATAAACTCAGATGGGTTGCGGCAACTATAATTCCTGATATTTGACTATCATAATTCTGATATTGACTATATGAAGCATTAACTATTTTTTAACAATAATTTTACTGCATTTTTTGAAAAACTGAGAGAAGACAAGAGCTTTTTTCCCCCTGTTGTTTGTATAATGTGCTAGTTTGTTTCATCATAATTATAACAATTGGGTTTTTTCTTTTAATTATTAACATATTTATTTGTTTAAAATCAGCTATTTTAGCTGAGGAACCTAAGCTAGTTATTTATTAAGAATATGTTCTTTTTTAAATATTTTTAAACTTGATGTATATAATTCAATTTACCTTGGTTAGCTGTTTAGTTGTTCTGCTGGAAGGAATAGGAGATTTGACTGCATAAGTTAGGGCTGCAACGAGTTTATATACCTTGACCAATCTTCCACCTCCTCGTCTATTAACAATCAACTTCTCTTATCATTTCTTTTATCAAAATTAAATGTAACTCGATAATAAAAAAAAAAATAAAATAAATAATCATAATATACCTTGTCTAGAATTGCCCATTGTTACAAATGTCTCAGTTGATAAAAAATATTCATATATAAATAAACGATTTGATACAATTAACAAAAATAAATATAAGAAAAAAACCAACGATGCTTTGTTTAAATTTAAATAAAAGAAATAACAGAAATAGACTAAACAATTACAGATACTTTTTAATTGGAAAATAGATTAGGATAAAACGAATTAAAGATAAACAAATGATAAGTGGAAACAATAACATATAGATTGTCAGGCTGTCTTAAATCAAGTATTAAAATTTAAAATAAGGATCTTTGCAGTTCATAAACTGTAGCGCAGTTAGGTGTTTATACTTCGATTCGATCTATCCCCGGTTTATATTTAAAACTTTCTAGATGATTAAATTTTAGTTTAAAGTTTAGTAGACTCAAACTAAATTTCGTAATAATAGTAGAAGATGTGAATAGAAAAAGCTGTTATGTTACTTTTTTCTGATCGAAATTAAAACCTAGTTAGAGACAGCTTGAAGGCAACCACAATATCAATTAATCCCTAGAGTCTAGAGTCTAGAGTGTCCTATTAGCTGGTTTGAGAACAACAATCCGTTAAAAAAAGAACTATTTTCTCAGCTCAGTAGGAGAGAAAAGTGCCACTGAATCTATTTCTATACTTATTCCTGAAAATGTAGTACATCTTTTTTCACTCCCATCTTCAATTTTTTCTCGCCACATTTCTTCCAAATTGTATTAAGTTAATTCTCAACTTTTGCGATCTTTCGCGATGGTTGGGTATACGTATAGGAGTTGTACAATAACATACTAATAGTTTCAAAACTATTTTACTTTTTGGGACGAATTGTACATAAACAAATAAAACGTAATGTAACGAATAACGAACAGTAAGAAAAAAAGAATAGTATATACAACATAAAAATTATTTAAAAAATGCAATTTTTACCCAATTTACTTCCCAAACATTTGTCTTTAAATTGATTTCTTTGCTTTTCATAGTATCTTTCAATATAGACATCCACGAATGAGCTTGCGCTCGAATGTTAAGTCGCAATTGTAAAAATTAAGTCGCAGAATTTTTTTTTTTTTTAATAGGCAAATTCACTAATATTACAGATTGACTGTACCATTTTATATTGAAATACAATAAGATTACTTCTTTTTGCCGCTTTTAACAGCCTTTTTTTCAAAGTTGAGCTTATATAACTAAGTCTTACTATATATAGGTTCTCATGACAACCAAAAACACATTTAGTATTTTTAGTATATTACATATAAATTAGTTTTTTCAATTTTTTATTACTAAAAGAGAGTCCAAAGATAGCTAAAAAAAACTATAATTTATATACATATCATAATTCTTCTTAATTCAACAAGTTTTTACTTTATATGTCCCCATTCTTCAGTAAGTAATTTTTTTTTTTTTTTTTGAAAAAGCGGCTTAAGTCAATTCAATCTATCCACCCAGTTAAATAGTCTTTGATTTGTTTTAAATTGCATAGTTCCCATTGACTGGCATGTCCTGATCTTCAAGGATTATCGGAAAGAATATAGTTCAAGATTTTGTTTGAACTTCATCCTTTTTTTATCTGACCACTGTTTTTTATCGATTAGTGAAAATGTTTTCATTTTAAAAATTAGTACTTTTCAATATTACATTAATATTATAAAACAAAATTCTTACAAAAATGATCTCTCTACCAGTTTCTTAGTTTTAATTTCTGGTAGCACGCAAAGCCTGAATTACATAGGGACAAGTTTACTAGCTCTGCTGAAATTTTCACAGAACTCTTAAACAAGCCAGTGATTTGCTAGTAAACTGGCCATTTGCCTGCTACGGAATGCAATTTCAGAGTTTACTAGCTAGCTTTATTACTTGGAGCGAATTCACTATCAGCATGTAAACTCCCCATCAAGTAGCGAGTAAAGTAGAATAGTGTTCAACTTTACTCGCTCAAGCAAAGCGAGCGGCGAGTTTATTCGCCAGCTTTATAACACGAAGTGAATTCACTAGCAGAAAAAACGCCCCCGTGTAATTGAGTCACAATAATTATATTGAAATCCCCCACACTAAATTGGGCACAGAACAGGAGAAAGCTTTTTGAGCTTGCCTTGCAATGACCAAAGAATGAATTTTACTGAAATTGTTTCTGTATAATTAGGGTTCCATGCGCCTCCAGAGACCTCATGCTAAAGATCATAGAAAGACATTTTTTCGGACTCAAAAAATAGAAAAATACGAGTGGTGTCGCGGAACACCATAAGGAACTATTCATTAACTTATAACTTATAAATTATAAAATCGCACTGCTAAGTATGCGTTATAGGAAGTATACGTTAGTAACATCGTTAGAAACTATTCATTAAATTATAAATTATAAAACAGCACTGCTAAGTATACGCTTTGCATGGCGGAGTTTAAAAAGAGACCAAATTAAAAGTAAATAACTATTTTTGCTTAGTGGTTTTAAGGCAAGATTAAAAGAAAATCATTTTTTATCATTGAAGCGAGCGTCTTTTAATAAATATCTAATGTGTATTGAGAAAAAAGTTAATCATTGTTAGTTATTAGCTAAAGGCGATAGTTTTAGTATAATGAGGGAACTAATTTAAAATACACCATTTTAAATATTATAAAGTATATCACTTCACTACTCAAAAACTCCTACTTGTAGATATCAGGTTAAAATTGTACCAGCCTGTTTCAATTGTACTTTAGACTTTAGACGACGTGTATGAAGTTTTATTAAAACGTTACGTTAGAACGTAAGATCTCAGTAAAAACGTTTTCTCTATTTTAAACTTTTAAGTCCACTTTAATAAATTTAGCGATCATTAACACTTTATAGCGTTGTTGGTGTTAGTTTTACTAAAAAAAATAAAAATATTTAACAAAATTGTGTTGTGTCTTGAATTGATTGTCTCTTTTGAAGCTTACGGTTACCCGAGCGTTGTTTGCAAACGCTTTGAGTGGATAACTTGTCCAACGAACTCGTCCTGGGTATTAGTAAAACGAACATTTGTCCCAAATTTCAACTAAATCGGTCATAATTTATAAATACAATAAAACTCCATAAATACTATAATAAATAAACATTAAATTTTTGCACACGTTACTAGCTTTCCTCTATAAATTCTGCGTATATGAAACGGTAAAAAAAAATCAAAATAAAAAAGAGTTGAGTTCTTGAATTTGAAAAAAATTCTATTAAAAAAACTCAACTACCTAAGAATTTAAATCTAGTATTTACTTCTCTTCTAATTAAGAAAACACAGATTAGAATTAGGCAAATTATTTAGTGCAATTTAGAAGGAGGTCGAGCAAAGAAAGGCATCTGAACCAAAATAATGGCAATACAGTAATACATATCTACGATGGTTCAAATATTTAAATAATTGTAGAGGTGAAAAAAGTTATAACTTATTTGATTACCTCGTCTGATAAATTAACATTGCTGGCGACTAGGTCCCAGATAACGTAGAACATGAAAACAGCCCACAACCCGCTGTGGATCGAACAGAGTATCAAACCTCTCATGAAAAATCGCAAGGCAATATACTGACTGACAATAATTAGAAGGAAACTTGAGGATGTCAGAAAGAAAGTAGAAGTCAATCTAAGTTTAACTGCACTACGGCTTATGTCGATCAGAGTATCGTGTAGTGACGCCAAGTGTTCGAGTCTTAAAATCACTGGATTAGTTTCTGTCCTACGTTCTTGTTGAGCTGTCAAATTTTCCCATTTTTTCTGGATACGTTCTTTGAAAAATAGATCATGCTGTTGCTTGTGCAAGTTACTCGCTTGAAACAGACTGAAATTCAACGCGTCGAACCTTGCTTTAACATACTTGCACTCGTTTACCACCAATTTACAGTAACAGATGATTTTAATCAAAATAACTGCAAAGAAAAAGGAGGATTCGTCAGGCAATTTAAATTTCAATTCTCTTCTCATCACTCGTTCCATTGTGATAATCGGAAGTAAAAATATTAAATAATACAAATATTCAATCCAATGTTTATTGACATCGAATTTAGTTTGTAGCCCCATTCTTTGGGCTAAACTATCAAACGATTCTATAGATTCGACTAGATTTTTCCATTTGACTCTTGAATTCAGAACACTTAGTAAATTTCCTAGCAAACATACGTTCACAAGAACAATTTTAAGTACGACCACAAACGAACTTACAGAATGGGAGAAACTCAGGAGTGACAAAGACATCGCGAAAACAATGCAATGTGACGACATAACATAAACAACCAAAAACAACGAAACTGAGTCGACACTTTGAAACGGAAAATTCCCGACAATTTTTGATATAATATAAAGTTTATTAAAATGTTGCAATTCTATAACATGTTTAATTTCATTAGCATCTCTTACTTTAGACTTACTCCTGAGCATATTCATGACTGCTAATCATTATTAGCTGTAAGCTTCAAGCTATTTCAACTTACTAGAATCAATAAACAGTCCANAACAGCTGGTGTAGATGTTATATTGATTGTATTTTTTTTACAGATTCAAAACTAATTGTTGGAAAAATTGAATTTGCAACTCATGCTTAACGTATTTTTGCTGTACTCGAGAAACCATTCCACCCTAGCCTTTTTGGAGTCTTCTTGATTCTTAATTCTTGGACCATTAGTATAAGAATTCATATTGATTGGGCGCATTAATTCTTTGGACTGTGCGTTACTTAATAAAGCACCTTCTGTTTCAGACTACAACTGGAGTAAGTTATCTGTGCATTGATCATGTTTACGACCGTAAGAAAGGAACTGTGTTCAAATTATTAAACACTATCGTCTTCAAAATAAAGCAGGAACAGATCAGTCTCGTCTACGACCTTAGCATCCTTCAGGTTATGAAATGGCATACATTATTAGCTTGGATAAGATATATTCGATGTATCGTTAATTGAACAATGCAGTTCTAAATATGTTTCTTGATCTATTATTATCATTAAAACTATTATATTCCCCTACAGCGGAGTCTCTTTAGAGTTGTCAGTCGTAAAGTAGTCATTAATCATTTGAACGTGTTCAATAGGTAGTCAACGGACTACCCCAGGAAGAAGTTATCAACAAGAATAGAGAAGGTTTCACTGGGTGTACCGTGGAGGGAAACCAACCGACATGTGGCCTCGTATCTTTCAGCAACATAACAATACCTTTCAGCGAGGTAAGCATTTGATTAAAACTATGGACAATTAAATCATCAAATTTATACAAAATATAATGTTAGTTAAGGCAGAAGTTTCCAATCAAATTAACTACTATTAAAATAGAAGCGCTTTAACGGCTATTATATGTTTGACTGTTTTTAAACTTTAAATTGTAATCTTGGTACTGCCTCTTCTAGCCAGGTTACAGGTATTATCATTTAAGCTTGAAAAATAAGTTGGCAACTCTGGCAATAAACAGAACAGCTGGTGTAGATGTTATATTGATTGTATTTTTTTTACAGATTCAAAACTAATTGTTGGAAAAATTGAATTTGCAACTCATGCTTAAAGATTCTATATAGAAAAGAGATATTTTTTAAAACAAACTTTTTTCAAATACATTTTTGCATTGAACCAAACAGCGCTATGAAGTGTTAAAATGACCAAATCTATGCATTCGTATTTAACCTTTACGAAAAGAGAAAAATAACGTAGGAAAAAATCATAAATTCAAAAGTTAAAGCAAATTTTACCCCCAAAGGTGTAGAAAATGTTGTCCTTTACAATATTGATAATAACTATTTTTGTTCTTTGATGCATATATAGGAACGGAGAGAGATTTTAAGGCAATAGCCGAAAAAATAAGTTTTTTAACCATCTCTGGCCATTCTTTCTTCAACATGTCTTCTTAGTGGCCTTGGAGGCCGATTCTGTGGTCCCCTATCCAAAAAATATACATACCCTACCTTTCACAAGAAACCATATATAAGGTTTGTTCCAACCACACTTCAAACTAGTTTCAAACTATACGACGCATGTGCATTAGCAAAAAACGTTCAAGAGTGGTCCCATGCGCATGCGTCGGACAGTTTCAAACCAGCTTGAAGTGTGGTTGGAACAAACCTATAATTTGATTGAACTAAATAAGAAACAAAAAAAACTATTAGTTGATCATTAATATATTTGTCAACATTAGAAAGTGTCAGTGATGATGTGTTTCAGAAGGATAATGATCGGTTATCTTGTGTCTTTAGGTCTGGTGAAATTAGCTAAATTGGAAAGACTGTTTGATTACGAGTCTGGCAGAGAAAACAATGAGCGCGAACCAAATTTACCAAAGGAGGAGCCAGCAGGCTTCCAATTCCGAGCTATGTTGTTCGATACAAGCCCAGAAAGCAAGGATGCATTTTACGACGAACTAACCGAGCCACTATCCATGCTCAAGTCTGAAGCACTCCAAACTGGAGAGACCATCTCTGAGAAAATAGAATCTATGATCCTTATAAAACTTAAAATAGTCAATAAAGGCAAAGTAAGTTTATAGTGAATTTAATAATACTAGATGAAAAAAAAATATATATATATACAGGGTGTTCCAGCTCAACAGGGACACAGAGCAGGGTGTGATTCTATATCAAATTTGCTACCAAAAATGTTATATTATCACATGTCCTATCGACTTTCGTTTTCGAGATATATCGATATATATATAGTTTCGATATATTTGTAAATTTTTAAAGATAATGCTCTGTAACTCAAAAACTATTATAGCTAAAAAGATGTAGTCTTCACCGTTGGAAAGAGCATTAAATTCCCTTTAAAAAATCCTAAACATTCACTCTTGTAGCTCCATTTGAAGTGAAAATACAACCAATAAAAACTAATAAAATATTTTATTAAAAATNTGTAATGTTAAGTGACATTATCTGTTAGCCTAACAATCAAATAAGACAAAGGGACATTAAGTCTAATGTATTTTGGGACAAAGGAACATCACACTTATGTAATAAAAAGTAACAAATTCCATTAGTCAATGTATTTTGGGATCAGGGATTTACTTTGGAGTAGGAAATTTAAAAACACCTTTTTTATGCTAAACCCTTTTTAATCATATAAGTCTACCCGGATGGATAAAAACAAATTCACCTCATTTTTGAGGTGAATTGGAGGTATGTACCCAAGTAAACAAGTGCCGTAATCTTTATAGGCTCCTTTTTTGGATGGTCCTTTTTTTAATCATTTATAGATAATTTAACTTTAGTTCATAATATGTTCATATTATATTTCACATTCTTCATTTGTTTACTTACCTATCACAGGTTCAAATTTTTTTTTAACCTTTAACCCTAATATCATGGGATCTGCATCTGTACTCGGCGAGTAGTGGTCTATACTCAGTAGTGGTCCGTCCAACGTCCGACCAATCCAAAGTCATGGGAGGTACCTACTAGCGCTCATCCAACAACTGTACTTGGCCCGACCAACTACCAACTCGCCTGAGTCCGTCCGAGTGGTCGGACGCATCCAAATATTTAGATTAGTCGGGCTTATACGGCAGACCTAAGACTGTTTTGTTGAATTTATGTTATCAATTTCAATTTTATTATGGACAGTGAACAAATAATTTCTATTGTTTACGACAAAATCCCTATATGGGACATGCACTGTAATACCCAATAATAATTATTGGCTATCATAGTTGAATTTTCTATATCAATAGACAAATATCGTCTATATTCTATACCGATAGTGATATTGATCTTTTGCTTGAGTATTATTTCTTAGAGTATAAGGCTAAACCAGTACTTCCTTCATCTCTAAGTCTTATGGTTATTTGCAATACATCAACTTTCTTGTTATTTCTCAACAAACATTGAAGGTTCACGCTGACAGTCTGCGTGCGCATCTTATCAAATTTTGATATAATCTCATGACATGAAAAGGGAGGTTTTTTTTAAAATTACAGAATCGACCTCCTCTCCTGATCATTTTTAGCACCAATTTCGGGTGTTACATAACTCCAAATTTACGTAAGTCGGGGTACTACCTACTGTACATGATCGACCGTGCATATCCGTACCCGGCCGACTACGCGACTGCAGGATCCGTTTAATCGGACGTAACTCGGCTGCAGTGGTGCTTGAAATTATATCCCTTAAAATAATTATTTTGTTTCTTTCAAAATTGCTTTGTATTTAAGGGTGCATGCGTTCCCGTTCGGCTCGCCCACTCCATTTTAGCAAATCGGGGCGAACGTATGCTCATTGGGGGGCAAGCGTATGCTCATTCGGGGCCGAATGCTCTAGTGTGTCTCCGCCTTAAGTCCTTTTAAGTAAGTCCGGGGTATTACTATACATACATATATAATTTAGTGAAATTTAAAAAAAGGCATTTGGCCACTTAATTATACTTCAGGCTTTACCTTAAGTCCGCTCTTCTTACCCTTATTCCACGAGTGTTCCTTGGAATAATTTTTATAAAATTGCAAGACTAATTTTCCCGATAAATCAAGCTTTCAATCATGTCTTGGTGCCATTCACGGACTGCTCATAGTTTCATATTTCTGTACTCATTTGGAAGAGGACTTCGTAGATCGTTCTCGAAATCTTTATGCCGAGGGTTATGTGTCTATCCGTTCGATGGGAAATAAGAAAAAATGTATAATATAATTATAATAACGTACTTGCTAAATAATTCTATAACTCCTTTATATTCTTTTAAAACTCAACCAATCCACTTCTATAATACTACCTTGAGCTTTAAGCCTCAAAGATCTGACAAAATCGTCTTCACCTATTTTCTCTTCGTGGTACCTGTAAAAAGGCATTACCTTCAATGGTGCAATGACATAAGTAGGGTAGAAAAGAGAGATCTGGCACAGGGCTCATGAGTAACCTTTTGGTCGCGGGTACCCCCCACCCCCACTAGGNCTAGTAATTGACACCCCAGTAATTGACCCTACTAGTAAGTGACCTCCCAGTAATTGACAACCCAGTAATTGACACCCCAGTAATTGACACCCCAGTAATTAACATCCCAGTAATTGACACCCCAGTAATTGACCCTACTAGTAAGTGACCCCCCAGTAATTGACACTCCAGTAATTGAAACCCCCTATTAAGTGATCTCCCAGTAAGTGGCCCCCCAGTAATTGACTCCCATTGGGGTTGGGAGTTACCCGCGACCAAAAGGTTACTCATGAGCCCTGTGCCAGATCTCTCTTTTCTACCCTACTTATGTCATTGCACCATTGAAGGTAATGCCTTTTTACAGGTACCACGAAGAGAAAATAGGTGAAGACGATTTTGTCAGATCTTTGAGGCTTAAAGCTCAAGGTAGTATTATAGAAGTGGATTGGTTGAGTTTTAAAAGAATATAAAGGAGTTAAGTAAAACTCACAGGGAAGTACTTATACATCCAAGTACTTTTTAGGGTTTCGAAAATTATTTAGCAAGTACGTTATTATAATTACTTTTCTACCCTACTGGCATAAGTAACAATGTAAATCCTTTCCTTAGATTGATTTACTAAGAAATTCGACACTTGCTCAGGGAAATGATGAGGAAATGTTTTTCAGGGGTTTTGCTGCTCGTGTGACCCAAATGTAAATAAGGAGAGGGAGAGACAACTTGTGAACCTCTGTATAGAGTACGAAAAGAATAAATACTACAACATATCCATGGATGGGTAAGTTTATTTCAAACGCTCACTGAATTAAGTTAAGTACTATTTGTTAAGTATCACTTTCTTTAAAAATGAAGAGAAATGTTATTTAGTGTAAGAATGTTATTTCTCCAAGTAAATGTCCTGCCCTTTTTTAGTTTTATGTTATTTAGCTAAAAGATTTTGTAACTTATTTTTTTATTTTTGTATTATTATTATTTTTCGTTGTTTTTACGTTCCGATCAACGTGACACATTTATTTACACCTTTATCTCCAAAAGGACTCTTCTGATTCTTATGAAATTTGAAAGCCACAGATTAATTTCAAACGTCGGTGCTCCTTAAATAATGCTAAATTGATCCTTTCAATGGGGGAAAATTAAATAAAATTGATAATAATATATTGTAAAAGCATAAAATCATTTAAGTATAAGAAATAGGACGCGAGGATGTTATGTGCTACATTAATCGAAAGACTATTTTCTACAAAAATTACATTTATAATTGTTTTATTATTTTTTTTTTATGAATAAGTTCTTAAAGTTTCATTAAAATCTACTATTTAGTAGTTTATTTCAGATCAGACGGTAAGTTAAAAATGAAGTTTTTTTTATATGTTATTCTATGTTGCAGAAAAATTAATCTTAAACAATTACCAACGAGTGATGACCTATTGGAAGAAAATATAAAAACATTCCACAATCAGTGTCATTTTGTAAATAAAAGAACCATAGAGAAAACTGGTATCCAGGTCGGCTATTTCTTGATTATTTCAATCACAAGCATCACTTTATTTTAGAGACTTTAAAAAGGATTCCAAATTAAGTAAATGGCTCAACTTTCGTTTCATGCGCGAGAGCGAGAGGTCTGGGTTCGATTCCTGGATGACGTACATGCTGTTTGATGTCCATCTAGCACGGTGAGGTAAAGAGATAACTATACGATAAAAGAGACAACAAACTAATTATAATATATATA
>KZ651159.1:627725-665637 GCA_001010745.2 Gerris buenoi | reverse complement strand
AAAAAATGTTATAGCTAAATAATAAACCCCCATCCCCTTGGTACCCTCTCCCTTTTACAAGGGGGGGGGGTCTAAATAATAATGAAAACTAATATTAAATCAACGCTTATATAAGAAAATTGCAAATAATTGTTGGTCTATAGGAATAAAAAATACTTACATTTCTGGGCGCAAACGGCACTGAGTTCTGCAATGTAGAGGTAGGACAAATTAATTCCCGATATCACAATAAAAAGCACTGATAAACACCTGCTAGCTATCTCTTACTCCCTAGAAGGGTTTAACAAAGGAATACTGATAAGCCTCCTCGACCTTGAACCTACCAGTTGCGTTTTATATTAAAAATTCTATGTTTGCGGTACTGAGTGCCGTCGCGCGCCCGGCAGAAGGTTAAATTGAAAACATGATTCATATTCCTGGGGACTAAGGTCAATCAAATAATAAATTTTGAAGATAATTAATGCTTAAAAGTAATGATTCATTTAACAGCGGAAGAGGAAAAAATCCTCTTTATTTATATGCTAAGGCCCTCCGGACACCGAGCAACTCAAAACAAACTGATTACAAACTCAAATCACCAACCAGTGTGACTATGAGTTTCAACCTGTGTAATTGAATAGGACACCGCACACGGACCAATTCATTACAAACTGGGTTTGCTTTCTGTCAACTCAAAAATGACTGGAGTTTCCAGTTGAGTTTTTTTGAGTTGCTCCGTGTGCGGAGGGCCTAACTCTTTGGATTTGTTTACAGTTCAGCTGCAGACAGCTGAAGGATTAGTGCTGAGCTCCCGTCGAGCAACAGTTCAGAACAATGACAGATGCTACTGTGTATGGGAATGTGAATGCGCATGCGAAGCCTCAGAACTTGGTTTGCACTGTCAAGTGTTAGATCAACAGTCTTACAACAAGGCTGGGTACCAAGGAGCTCCTCCACCACGCCGACCAACCAAAACTTCAAGGATTCTGCAAGAGCCTCTACTCAAACGCCGTAGAAACATATTTTTACTTATTACAAAAATTATTGCCATAGCCCTTGGCCTTCTAATCATGGGTTAGTATAAAAAAAAACCAAAGATCACAAGTTAGGCCAAATATCGACAGAAGAAATGTTTTTTGTTTCATTTTAAGGCTTGGATTTTACCCTAATGGCCTCTAAGTTAAAGCCCAACCTTTAAACTTCCTATGAGCATCCATTATCGATTCTTTTGAATGATGTCCGGTATTTATATCCTGGAACAGTTTAGACTGATGGTGGCTGAACATCTCTTGATCATCCTGGGTAATAAGTCAAGCAGTTAAAAGCAAAGTGGAAAAAGTTCTTGCCACCAAAAAAAGAGTTCCTCAGCAAGCAAACATTTTTGAAGATTCAATCAATCACGTCTATATACTGGAAATAAAAAAATAAAAAGATATAAGTACGCATTATATTGTATGTTTGTAACCCTGTATTTATGTATGTTTTATTTTATTATGTATGTATTTTTATTTATGTATGGGTTTATGTATGTATATGTATAAAGGTATATGTGTGTGTATGTATGTATATATATATAAATATGTAGGTATGCATGTCAGTGTGTGTATGTATATGTGGTATTTATGTATGTATAAGAATTAGTTAAAAAATAAAAAAGAGATAAGTGGTAAAAATAAAAAAATTATCCATATGTGTTAAGATTATCCAAGTATATTATAGAGGCATTTTTAAGTGAAATTGTTTGTATGTAAAAAAAAAAACAAAGCCAATAATTATATTGNCTAAAAGAAACTTACATAAAAGATAAAAATTATTCCGCTCAGGTCTCGAGGACATCTAAAGAACAGACACTAGAACCAAGCAGTGGGCGGGCCAGATGCCACGTGCACAGAGAATAATATAACGCTAGGGTACCCTAGTGAAGACCCTAGCGTTATATTATTCTTGTACTCCAAGGGTAAAGAAAACTATTTTATATAAGTAGATTCTTTTGCCAACAAAACTATTGCATGTATCTAGTAAGTTTCTTACTTACCAGAAAGACTACTGAATAATATATCTAACAAGAGGCTTTTATATCAGAAAAACACCTGAATATATGCAAGAGGCTTTTATATCAAAATGATTAAATAAATTCAGTGGCGTATCAGGGGGCACGCCACCCCCCCCCCCCCCAATCTAAAAAAAAAAAAAAAAAAAAAAAAAAAAAAAAAAAAAATTAAACTTTGTAACAACTCCCAGCTCACGGCCAAGGCCAAGCTGTGGTGTGTTTATTCAATTATTTTTCAATGTAAATTAAATATGTATTTAATAAATAAACATTTAATCTAATCTAATCTATATACTGGAAATATAGGAGACCCGTGGTTCGAATCCCGGCGCTGGAGTCTATTTTTCTGCCTGTCTCCCATCTTAATAATAATTAAAATTTTATTTAAACTAAAAATTTAAACTTTTCATGGTATGATTACTACCAAAAACTTAAAAATTTATATTTTTCGAAAATGTGATATTTTAACAAGAAATAGAGATACTTTCACTATAGAGCCCATAAGATATGTTTACTGTTGTTTAAGCTATTTACAAAAAAATAAAAACTAATTTTGACAAAAAGTGACTTGGAAGGAAAGATATTATGGGAGTATCTAGTTCAATATATGTACTTAGATTTCTTCTGCTGTTACATAAGTGAACTAAGACTTTGGGTGAGAACAGTAGAACACCTTAAAACAAAAAAGAACTTAATAATCTTAAGTATCTCTTAGTGACACCCAAGCCTAACATCTTTTGTAAAGTGCATCATTTGCATGAATATCCTGAGCATCAAACTGGTAAGCACATGTCAGTTTTTGAGGGAAATTTCCTTAAAATAGAAAAAATTAAAAATCATTGTTTACTATCATCTAACTACAAACCTAATATGTTTATAATTTAAGTTTAGTGTGTGATTGTGATTATACAATGTGAGGCTGTATTTTGGCTTAGGTGTGATGATGGCTGTAGTAAGATGGATTGTCTATGTATGTGTATGCTGCTGCAGCTATGAAAAGACACCAAGGTGGAAATACTTCAGATGGAAACTTGTTGACGGTGCACTAATTCCTCTCTTCGTTTGCAACAATAAAACTAAAATGTAGGCATCACTTAATCTAGAAATGTTTTGGCTTTTGGTTGAAAGAAATTTTACAAAGGATACAATATTTATAAGAGAGCTGTAAAGAAGAGTAGATAGTTAAAAATAAAGCTCATTGGAGAAGTTTAAGTGGAGATATGGGTATGGAAGACGGTCATAGAAACGTAATAGAAAAATGTTATTTCACAACTTTTATGGAGATCAAATTGTCTATAACCTCCCTATATTTTGAAGTCATAGGGAAGGCTATGTTTTTACTTAAACTTGTACACAAATTGACAGAAAAATGTGTCTTTAGTTTAGGGAGTAAAAACAAATGTAAAATAAAGTAGAATGGTTAGTACTAGTAGTGACTACGAAAATAAATAAATAAAAATAATTAACAGTTATTTGGCTGCAATTACTTTTTTTCAGAACCAACAATGTGTTAATAAATGTATTCTACTTCTGGTTGGTGCCGGTGGCTTTCTTTTGCTTTATTTTTCACCTGTTGACTCTGAGGAAAGAGATCTTTGGAAAAAAGGAGATCAGGGTTGTGCAGACTCCCTACAAGAGAAGGAAGACAAATTGGTTTCAAGATGAGTCAGACAGTCAGGAAGATTCAGTCAAGAAGCCCTTGTTGCAACCTAGACATGTTGAGAAGTCTTCTACAGAAGAGGAATTGCGTCAACAACAGCATCTTGAAAAAAAGAAACTAGAAAAGAGAAAACTTGTAAAAAGAAGGCTTGAAAAAATAAGACTTGAAAATATAAGACTTGAAAAAAAAAGACTTGAAAGAAAAAGACATGAAGAAGAATTGGAAGAACTTGTAAGAAGAGGACAGGAAGACTTCGACGAGGATGACTGTTCTGCTGCAGATGATGCTCTAAAATCTAAAGAATTATGGGTGAGTCTAAAATCAGAATTTTACATAGAAGCAAAAAGCTCACCTGGTTTTTTACAGTAAATTTGCATACGAGGCATGTCCAGAAAGTCAGAGTACTCAATTATTCTATTTTATACAAAAAAAAATTATATTATATTGAAGGTATATATATGTCGGTTTTCCCATTCTATACCGGTTTTAAGAGGATGCGCAATTATTTTGATTCCCTCCTCATAGAACTCTCCTGCCAACTCCTACGTCCACTTACAGACCTCTTGTTTCACCCCCTCACCGGTTGAAAAATGTTTTCCACCCCTATGAGTCCAAAGGAAGGTTAAAAGATGAAAATCTGATGGCGCCAAGTCAGGGGAGTATGCAGGGTGGTTCAGGGTGTAATGTGTAATGTTCAGGGTGGAATGTCCCAATCAAATGAATTCAAAAGAGCCTTAGTGGAGTTGGTCGTGTGTGCCCACATATGATTAAATCCACTAAGGTCCAGGTGTTGTCATGCAACAAACACACTTCCTTCATCAACATTGCCTCCATTTATTTTTGAATTGCTCTCCTGAGGTTTTTTAGGGTCTCACAGTCTGTATCAGTATTATATTGCCACCCATTTCATCAACAGTCACAATGGAGCTCAGAAAATCCTCACCTTCCAATTCAAATTCAAAGAACTCACAAGTGCTAGCAACCCGATTCACTTTGTGCTGCTCACCTCGCACTTGGCGGGTTTTTTTTTTTTTTTATCAACATATTACTCAAAAATGGTCACTACGAGGCAAGTTTCGGTACCAATGAAGGTCGCCGGTGCCTGTTGTGTTCAGAGAAATCACCACTACTACTCAGAGTTGCAAACTATTGAAACAAAAAATTCCTAAAAAAAGATCAGGTGGTAAAGAGGACATATTTATAATAATATCAGAGCTTTGATTGGGTTATTTTTGTTATCCCCCCCCTCCCCGCGTTAGGCTAATCACCTCATAATTTATAGATATATTTATATTTATACTTTTTTTAACCTTTGTAAAAATTATGATACGTAGATATTGTTGTTATCTCAATAGAGTTTTAAGGAAAAATCAATTAGTCTACAAGGTATTAGTATAATAGATGTTAGTTTGTTGCAACCCATTAGAAAATATGACCTTGTTTGAAATTAAATTGTGAGTTCATAAAAGTTGAAGGGTGCAACCCCGTTTGTGTGGGGGGGGGGGGTAACAAAAAAGACCCCTTTAGTTTACTCAAAAACCCTTTACACAATTTCCTAAACAAAAGAAAACCTTCAACACTTTATTAAAAAATTAATTAAAACTATAATTTAAATCGATCCGAGGCAGCTTAGACAAAGTTTCTCACATCCAAGTTCATAATTACTTAACCCTGTGTTTTCCATTTATTAGTTCTGTGTTTTCGAAGGTGCATTTAATTATTATTGAAGATTTTATCAAAATTTAACATAAAAAAAACTTCTCTTCGGAAGGAAATCGAACGTGGCCTCTCTCCACCTGCGGTTAAAACTATTTTTGTAGGGACTAGATTTTTTCCGGCATATATCGTTTGATATAATATTTAAATCAAATTATAATGTTTATTAACTACGGGAGACACAAAGAAAAATAGACTCTAGCACCGGGACCCGAACCACGGGCCTCCTATATATCCAGTACAGGCGCTCTGTCCAACTGTGAGCTATACTGGAGAATGACTTTCTCTGTCGTTACCGATTCCTAGTCCCGAATTCAAGCTTTGCATTTGTCTACATGTCCAGCAAGCCAATATTTTCGGCAATAGAAGTAGACCGAGAATTAACGCTTAAAATTATAAAGTACTGAATTAGTATACCTGTACCTAGTAAAATCAATTAGAAATTAAATTTTTTTTAAGTTTTAGGTAGTATTCTTACTACGGAAAGATTAAATTTTAATTTAAATACAATTATAATTATTATTAACTACGGGACAATATTTTTCTCTGCATGTAGTTTATAATAATTATAATTTGATTTAAATTAAAATTTAATCTTTCCGTAATATGAATACTACCTAAAACTTACACACATTTTACAATTTATTAATCAAAATCGTCGGAACCATTTTTATTTAACTTAATATCCATCGATATGATGATATGTGTACTTCAAACGGTATTGCTATAAATAAATGTATGTTTGTGCGCAGGAGGAAGAGAAAATAATGGGCACAGACGGTAGAAACTTATATGGGACCAAAACTGGCCTAATTATGACCTACCATTTAAAATAAATTTTAATAAATTCAGATATTAATATAATATAATACATATATAATATAATATAATATAAATTCAGTTTGCTAAAATTGAGCGACAGACAAACAAACATAACTTCCGTTACCTTCGGTAAGCTCGGAAGCAATATCATGCAGATTGGAACCGTGTATTCAACAAAATTATTTAGTTTTATCTCGACGCGTGTTCAAAACAATTGTGNTATATATTTAGAGTTTTTGGGGTGTAGTGCCCCCAAATTTGAAGCTAAAATTCATTTCTCGATTTTTGAGAACATGTATGCCAAATTTTATCATCATCGGCCCAGTACTTTAGGCTCCACACATCAGCACAGACGGTCGACAGATTTTTTTGGACTTAAGCTGAGGGGACCTGGACCTCAAAATGTGTAAATCCATCAAGATCTCAAAATCAAATTTTAGCTCCATCACAATACTTTCTTTTTATATGAGAAAGTGGAAATGCATGTAGGAGCTTGGAGGACAGTACAAAACACAGAATGGCTTTTATCCATAACGATCCCACAAACGGTTCCCAGTATGGTTCAAACAAACTTATCTAACTTATTATCACAATAGAACAAAATCATTTTCAACAGCATCGATAAAACCAGCATTAGAGAGCCATGTAAATATTTTAAGATACTGCAGAACCTCGCTTACACAACCCTCAATAACACANCAAACGGTTCCCAGTATGGTTCAAACAAACTTATCTAACTTATTATCACAATAGAACAAAATCATTTTCAACAGCATCGATAAAACCAGCATTAGAGAGCCATGTAAATATTTTAAGATACTGCAGAACCTCGCTTACACAACCCTCAATAACACATCAACCTCAATTACAAGTGCAATTTCCAAATCCCCTTCAGATTGCCTTAACACATAATGTTAAATTAAACTCTATAACGCGACTATTATTATCCCAACAACCTCAATAACACGGATTTTTTCAATTCACAACGTAACTTAGAACCTCTATAACAAGTCGTTTTGAGAAGTTAACCACTATAACGCGGCTCTAACCAGGAATGAGGTACCTTGAACAAGTCTAGACTTGAAAACCTCGCCCATTAACCTCGATAACACGGCTAATAGCCAAAATAAACTTGATAACACGACCCTCAACAAAAAGAGCACCTCAATAAAAAGACTGTTTCCCGTATCCCCTTGAGACAGTTCTTATCGAGGCTCTACTGCATTTAGTAATAACTAACATATAGATTAAAACTTAGGCTTCAGATAGTATAATATCTTACAATATGACAAACAATAAAAATTAATTAACAATTTCAGATTAAAAACCAGAAAAAGAACTACAGAATGAAGATACGGCAGCAAAAACCAATTAACTCTCATATTAAATCGCATCATCAGAATGTTAATGATGATTAACCACCTCTAACCAATATTCAACCACACTTAAGATTCTAAGGATGGACAACTTTAACCCCTTATCTAACTCTCTTCAACATTCTAATTACTTGACATTCTGATTATTTGATCCACGAGGGTGGATCAAATATAAACGGGACTTTGATCTCTGAGCACCAACGGTTGATGGGGGCAGGACATCACTTCTAGGCTGTTTAAGTGGGGTCATTAGAAGGTTCAAGGGGGTTGTCTCCCCTTTTACGACCGTAACGTTCGCGATTTCTGAGCTACAGGTGCCCCCCTCTATTGCTCAATGCATTATTATAAAATTTCTGCCTGTAAAAGAGTTAAACCTTCGGAAATTTTCCAAAGGTTGACCGCGCAGTTCGGGGACGAAACCCTCTCAAGGACTGTGTTTGCCGGGCTCAAAGAGTTTCAGGAGGGAAGAGAATGAGTAGAGAATGAGAAACACGATCGTTGTCCCTGGAGCAGCATTGCAGATGAGAAAATTCGTGAGATTTGTGACATTATTGAAAGTGATCGACATGTGACTGTCTGGATGGCAGCTCCCATAACTTATCCCTGTGCAGCCATTTCGGAGACAGTCACATGTCGATCACCTTCAATAATGTCATGAACCGCACAAATGTTCTCATCTGTAATGCTGCTCCAGGGACAACTATCGTGTTTCTCATTCTCTACCCGTTCTCTTCCCTCGTGAAACTCTATGTGCCAGGCAAACACACAGGTCCGTGAGAGGGTTACGTCCCCAAACTGCGTAGTCAACCTTTGGAAAATTTCCGAAGGTTTGACTCCTTCACAGGCAAGAAATTTTATATGCGTTGAGCAATAGAGGGGGACAACTGTTGCTCAGAAATCACGAGCGCTGCTGGTGAACGATCATAAAGAGGAAGAGACCCCCTCTAGCACCATCTAATGACCCCACATAAACAGCCTAGAAGCGATGTCCCGCCCCCATCAACCGTTGGTGCTCAGAAATCAAAGTCCCGTTTATATTTGATCCATCCTCGTTTGTACAATCTCCTCTAACCAACAACTAACACTGTGAAGATTATAAAGATTGGGAAACTTCTCTTACTCTCATCAACATGGTAATGATTTACCACACTTAATATTCTTATGATGGAAAACCACCTATATCCCTCTCAAGATTTTAACAATGTAAACTCAACTACTACACTACTTAATCAACTCAAACTACTATACTACTAAACCATATTTTACATAAGCTATACCATGAGCTAATTCTATCATAATTGAAAAACTATTTTCTATAACCATGATTTCTATTCTACATTTTATATTCTGTTATTGTCTAACATTTTGTAGTAAATGTTATTAGTTGTTTTATTTTTGTAATAAAAACAAGCCAATAAAGTATTTATAAAATAAATATTACAGAATTGGATCTTTCTTTCTACTTTTAACCAGAGTATAATGCACATAGTACAATTAACATTGGGTTGTTTATTTATAAAAGATTGAAGATCAAATTCATACTTTATAGATTTTTGTTACAGGTTCATGGTAATATGATTTATACTTCACTTTAGCTAGATCTGCAGATTTGAACCCCACCCTGGACTCTAGACAATTTTCCTGCAATCTAATTTTATTCTAGGTACAAGAAACAATCTGTAACTCTCAAATTAATTTTTCTGTTAAGTCCAGTTATAATTAGTGCTTACAAACAAGCAACAAATTTATGTGGAAAGACAGGTTGTTTAAATCATTATATGCCTTCATTGACTTTTTGAATGCACCGTGAATATTAAGCAGTTTTAAAACATTCTACTCTGAGTCTGGGTAAATACATAAGACAAGGTTTTATTTTAAGTTAAAAAATATATTTATATGTACAAAAACAGTTAAAAATTCTAACCTGGAGGTAGCAAGATCTTGATAACCTCCAGACCTATACCATGCAGACAGACAGAAAGCTCCTTTCTGAAAAAAGAAATGTTAATAAGTAGATATTTATTATAATTATATTGGTTGCACTAGTGGCATTATTTTTTAGAGGTCCAAGTGGCCCTTTAGAAGAACTAAACTTCCTCAAGGTTCTACATGGGGCGAGTAGGCTTACTTTAGTTATCGGAACTCATTCAATCACAAGAGCGTCAATACGTGAGACAAACCATCCTTTTTAAAACTTTTATTTTTATGTAATAGTACATTATGCGTCGAGTGTGGAAAGTAGCATTGTGCATGCGAGTGTGGAGTTTGCACCCAAGCGATAGCGAGGGTAGTAAAACCACACAAGCAATGCAAAATGTCATTTCCGCACGAGTTGCATACCGTACTTTATCTACGATTGTTAGATTTTAATAATAAATACAGAAAAAAAATAATAAACTTCCTGTATTTAAGTTCGTATTTCTCTTTTGATAAAGAACATTAATTCATTAGTTGTATTTTGTGTGGAATTAATTAATTATACTCGGGAGGCGCATTATTCTCCTCATATTGGTCATAATCACTTAAATCATGCATTGATTTTCACAAAAAAACTCAATATAAACAGTTACTTTTATTAAACAAACATCAAATTAGTTTTGTTAAATGTAAAAAAACTCCCTAATCGTGCGTAAAGTTGAAGAAATCTTCTTCTTTACTGCCCTAAGGAAAAAGAGGAATTTTTCAGAATTAAGAGACGCGCATGCACAATGAATACAAGTACGTAAAGAATCACTTTCTACGCACCTAAACAGAGATGCAGTGATATATTTCGTAACAATCGTAGATAAAATTTTTTGTTTGTTCCCTTTTTACAAAACTACTTCAACAAGTACGGATTCAAACTAGTTTTGAATTATAGTAACCATTTACACCCATCTCCCATCTCCGTAATACATTCCACGTCAAAAAAGCAGGGGTATAATTACTGTACTATATCATCTGCTTTATGTAATCACAGTTAATGTTATCAATCCCATACCGTGATCATATCTTGGAACAGGCCCACTCAATACCATTATCCAATACAAATTGTCTATTTATAGTTATCTATATTACATTAATTGTGATCTAAGATGAGATAATTGGATCCTTCTTTCTCAGAAAATAAACCATGTAAATCATATACATTTATGTATGTATTAGTTTTGACAAAAAGGATTTATTTTGTATCGTTCATAAAAAAAAAAAAAAAAAAAAAATTATGTACATAATATACAAGGGAAGCCCCCCAGTAAATAATAAAATAGTTAGTTACTGTTTGAGGTGAGCTACTAGTCCGTGTATATCTGAGAGAGATGAGACACGGGTCATCAGGTGACAAGACTCTAGGTGACCATTCTTTAGACTCCACTGGATGAGGTTGAGTCGTCCATCAAGACCTACACTCACTATATACTCATCCACCAGGTTCAAACCTAACAACAGTCAAATCAGTCAAATTAATTCATTAGTTAGGTTAAATAAAAAAAATATGTTAAATCAGTTTAATTAATTTTGAACATATTATTTACTTCATAAATAATGTTATTTCTTTTGAACATTTATTTAAATTACAAT
Source organism: Gerris buenoi (assembly GCA_001010745.2). NCBI lineage: Eukaryota > Metazoa > Arthropoda > Insecta > Hemiptera > Gerridae > Gerris > Gerris buenoi. The sequence continues at coordinate 654,476 of KZ651159.1, read as the reverse complement.
GTTTTTTTTTTTTTTGTTTTTTTTTGGTAATTTTTAATTACCATAATGATTATATTATTTTTAGCACATGGTCTTCATTGCTTCCGAGCTTACGGAAGCATTGTGTTCACTTTTGAGAACGAAAAAGTTTTATGTCTCTGATTTTACAGATTCCAAGACAGAATTCCATTTCAGACATCAGGGAACATTTTTGGTCTCGTGTCTGTCTGTCTGTGTGTCAGGAAATTCTGAAACGTGCAACAATAACTTGAGTAAATGTTGACCGATTTTGTTGGAATTTGGTAGACATGTTCATTTTACCAATGCTGAAGACGAGTTCGTTGGACAATGTTATCCGTTCAAGCGTTCACGTGGAATGCTCATGTAAACGTGAACTTTAAATTTAGAATTGTAATTTTAGGTCGGGAAAAAAAAACTTCATCTGTTCAATGAGACAAACATTTTTTCAAATACAATTATTTNTTACATATTCTAAAATCTGAAAATTCTAAAATGATTCAATAATTACAACTTAAAATATATTCAATAATTTATTTGCTAATAAATGATTATTGGGTTTGTTATTACCTTTATAAGTTTTGAAATTTATGGCTTCTAGTAATAGTTTGTTCAAATTATAGAATTAAATTCATCATTGATTCTGAAATTCTACAAATTTCAATTTTTCATTTTTTTTTTTTCAACTTCAAAAGATCTTTTAGAAACACTTTTTGCGCTTGGTTCAGGTACAGCTCTTATAAACAATTCATATGGCACCCAACAAGTGTCATTTTGGTTAGGCCAGTGAAAGGAAGGTGAAGGTCCATTTGGGTGCATAAAAGTAATTTTAGCATCTCTTTCTGCACTACAAATTTCTTCTACCCTACCTATCCACCATAACTTGTCAAATATGACGGCATAGTACCGTTCAGGTAAGATATTAATGTATTCCTCCTTTTCCTGTCTTCCAATGTGAGCATTAAAAAATTTTTCTGACTCGGAAACTCTTTTAACTATTAAAGTGTTACTACTGACAGGCTTAAAGAAATGGTTCTCTCTCGTCCCCGGCAATGTCGTCACATTGCAGAATCGTTTTTCAAGAAATATTTTGGTATCCTCAATTTCAGATGAGTCTACATAAAAAACTGTGATTCCTTTAATNTGCTGAAGACGAGTTCGTTGGACAACGTTATCCGTTCAAGCGTTCACGTGGAATGCTCATGTGAACTTTAAATTTAGAATTGTAATTTTAGGTCGGGAAAAAAAAACTTCATCTGTTCAATGAGACAAACATTTTTTCAAATACAATTATTTTTCAGTAAAACCAACAGCAACACAGCTATGAAGAGTTAAAGATCACTAAAAACTATTAATTACAATTATTATTAATAACAAAGTAATATAACGTTAATGTTAATATAACAATATAGTACATGAGAGGATGCGAGGAAGCTATGTGCCACACTAATTGGCAGTCTATTTTTTTAATTTTTTTTCTTTGTTTTCCTCTTAATCATCTTAGTAATTTTAAAATATATTTATTTTATATGTTAAGTAGTACTGGAGATGTCTTATTTTTAATAGTTCTGAAAATGTTTTTATGATTTAAAAAAAAGCTTTGTTAACTTTTACTTTGGATTCCTCCACTGACCACAAATAGACCTTTTTTATTCACCCTTACAAGACCCAAAACAATAGATAACTATTAATTATAGGGGACTACCTCTTAAAAGAAAGACATTTTCTAATACATACCTTACAGTTTTTTTTTTTATAAAATAAAATAAAAAACTTCAGTTTATAGTGAACAGTACTGCAATAAATTCAAATCCCCTATACAACCAAATTTCAATACTTATGCTAGTTGGTGGATTTGGCAGTAAGATGTCTTTGAACCGGGCAACCAAACTATAGGGACGGCCCTGACCCAAATTAACTAAATAAAATAGAACTGTGTACAGAAAATCAAAACTTGACCCAACAGGAAGTGTTAGAATGGAGCCCATAAGGCTTGCAACCCTAAGGGCTCTCTCGTTGCTATAAGTGAAATCAACCTAGAATTGACTAAAAAAGGAAAATTACGAGGTGAAATTAGGAATGTGTTTTTTTCCACTGAGAAGTGAAAAAATCATAAGTTATCTTATTATGTTAGTAAAGTAACTATTTCAATGAATTAATAAAAATTAATAAGAAATCAAATAAAAAGGTTACCTGTAACCTGACAGGTGTGGAGTGTGTCAAGTCTAAGAGATGAAACTAGTTTTATATTAAAATTAGCGGTGATTGTGTAGAGCGACATGACAACACAAGAATCATCGCCTCCTGTTGCTACAAGTGCTTTACCACTCTCAGCCTTGTCTTCCAGTAAGACAGCGCTCAAAGCATTGACTCCTCCAGAATGCACCTTAAACCTGTCCATTGCTTTTAACTCGCCCTGAAAATTTGAAAAACAAATTATAAGTACTTTAAAATTGTTTAAAATTGTTTATTTACTTACTAGCAGAGTTATGTTGTATACTAATAAAAAAAAACATAGCCTACACTAAGCACACTGATGAAAAAAAACAAAAACAACTAAGCACACTGATGATCTTAATTCTCTTCACTTTTGTATAATATAAAGCGCCTTCCTTAACTCATGTTGGCTAGCTGATGACCCTTAGTCAGAAATTTAAAGGAAAGAGATTAAAGCTTCAAGGAAGTTCCATTACTCCTCATTGCAATATCCCTTATTTTGTCGCTTCATATTTATAAACCTTTCAAGTATTTGATTTTATATTTTCCTAATAACATTCCTTTAATCTTATGAATTTATCTAAATAATTTTATAATTTTTTGTTAAATTAAATTTATGTTTAATTCGATTGAACTTATTTATAACTTATGCTTTTTGAAAGTATTAATTAAGTGTATAATTTTAAGGATTTTTCGCAACCCTAAAATATTTTGACGCAACCATAGGGTTAGGAAAGGCTGGTCTACAACATAAGAATACAATTTTTCTCCAGTTATGACTTGTTTATTATTATTATTAGTTAAAAGTTAGATTAAAGCACCCAACTTCATTGTTGTAGTAAAAACAAAATGTACAATTTTTTATTAACGATATAGTAGCCTTATTTATTGATTTCCACAATATCATTCAAAACACTGCAGCTCATGAAAAAAGTTTAAAAAAAAAAGAAAAAAAAAGTTTACTGAGGATAAAGAGTGTTGCCAAAACGTTGTGTAGCCATCAGTGCTGCCAGTTACACAGAGAATGTATCCCTGAGTAGAGCTAAGAGTGGCAACCCTGAGGAAACAGCGACCTTCTTGTCTCTTTTCAGACTGAACCAGATTCAAGCTCATCTCAACTAGATCCACTTCAAATAATCTGAAACATTATAAAATTCAACTTAAGTGTTATATCAAAGAAAAATTACAACGGTTAATTATCAAATGTCTAAATTTGGCAGAAAGGCCACCNTAAAATAAAATAAATATAAGATTGGGACAAAAAAATTCCAGGAGGCTAATACAGAACATTTCTCTGAAATCAAAAATGAAACTAGTATAATAGTATATAATATTACTCGGGATTAAAATACAGAAAGATGAGACTTGCCTCTCACTAACAAACTATCACATTAATAGATAATTAAAATGACTGAATACTTTTGTCTTGTCTTATAAAGGGTTATACTGTTATTTGGAAACATAGCAGCATACCTAATGATACCATCAGAGGCTACGGTGTAGATGAAGGCATTGTTAGGTGAGTTTTGTAGCAGAGAAAGGTCCATGTACCTGACTTCTGGTTCGTCTAATGCTTTCTCGTTTCTCCAGTCTCTAAGAAGATCTTCTTCCCTCCGCATCATGTGACTCCCTCTCTCACATAGCTCTCCTAAACACACAAATCATATGAACAAAACTAAATTCACTAGAACTAGTGATATCTGAGATAGAGTGAATCCTTTAGTTTATCCTCTGTAGGAGACTATCTGAAGACAAAGGGAATAGCAATTGATGCTTGAGGCTGGTAGTGGTTATAGTTGATAACTGTATATTTGGCAGCTTAAGGAACAATGACTAACACATTTAAAAACTGTATATTTAGCATCTTAAGGAACGATGGCAAACACATTTGAACTACAAGCCTTGTATTTAACACATGTATCACAGCAATATCTGTTTAGTGATTGCTTTGTAACTGGAATGATTACTAAAAAATCTATCTTACAAGTATATTTGATAGTACTTAAGACCTATTCTAGGAGACATTTAAAGAAAAATATTAATTTTTCATTTTTGAGAGGCAGATAGAACTTAGGAGATACAGAGATCAGCATTTCACAAGATATCTGAGAAATCCAAAACAAAATATAGTATGGCACATAGCTTCTTTGCATCCTATTTTTTTATGATTTTATGCTTNAGGGAAAATTTAGGCCATATACGTGAAACATCATGTTTGCGTAAACATCAAATAGCCTCATACACGGTCAAAATGTTTGCGCAAACATTTTGACCGTGTATAAGGGGCCTTTATACTGACTTTTCATAAAATTCACTAGTGGGCATGAGCAGTAAAAAATAAGATTTTTTTGTAACCATTATAATACCCTCGCACATTTACTGAGGTTTGTACTACTGATCATCAGCATTTCTTAAGTGCATCTTGCTCCAGGATTTTTTTAATTTTTTTTATAAATAGTTATGAGACATTTTTGATCAAAGGTTTTGGCTTAATTATTATTGAAATGTATCCAAAATTAAATGGTGAAAAAAATGAATTTTTTGAGAGTATTCAATCTATTATAAAAATTGAAGAAATACAAATAATTTACTTAATTAAATATGCAAATTTTGTAGACAATTTATATTTTTGTTTTTATGGTCATGGTCTGAAGGCAAAACCAAAGACCCTTATATTTTCCAGTGTCTGTCCATCCGTCCATCTGTCACCTGCTCTCAGGACAACACCTTTTATCCGATTACTTTGACATTTGGCATGTAGGTGCATAGTATCTACTCATACATTTTTTTGTTTGATTGTGTTAATGTAGTGACTTAAAAAAAATATTTTTCAAAAAAATTCCTGAACATTCTTCGACCAAAAGTGTAAAGATACCACTTTTTGGAAATTGCAAGAAAAAAAAATCTTTTTACTGTACTATTTTGTTGGATCATTAAGGGTGTAAAAAACGAGGATTACTTCATAAACAGGCTATATTTCGCCCCCCTCCGGAGCATAATCATGCCTAAAACATCAAATAAAACCTCTTATTATAATTATTTATACAAATATACTTCAAATTACAAGGAAAATTTAACTGATATAAATAGCGTCTTACCTAAACATAATCAATAGTTGTTTCACAAATGTTAATAATCAAACCAAAAATTTTGAATATTTTAACAAAGTATGATAAATAAAGTTAAAGATGTATTTTCCACTACACAAAACATCTCTGTCATTTAATTAAAAATTTTAACTAAAACTAAATAAAAATAACAATTATTAACGCAGTTAAAAAACACTTAATTTTAATCAGGTAACCTAGTTGGAACCTTTGTCAAAATTTGTGATACATTTTTTTTACACCCTTAATGACCCAACAAAATAGTACATTGAAAATCAAGGGACAACTATAAAAAACTTATTAATCTAAATTAGCAGGTCAAGTTAGCTAAACTGGAAGAAAGAAACATCATCAAGAACCTCAATATCAACATCAAGAACCTAATTGATGTACAACATTGTCTTATTGACAAACATTTTTGGAATGTAAAACACTTAAGTGTAAAGCTATGTAAAATAAAATCAAGAATATCTTACTTACATGAACATAAAAACAGAAATAATATCCCACGTCATGTAACTCAAGCTATTAACAGGATAAAATATATTTTTGATAGAACTTTTTTAGACAATCAGAAACCCAAATTTATCACTAATCTAACTGAAAACATCATTAACTTAGAAATAAAACAGTCATACTGGAAGAAACACAAACTAATAACTGAGTTGGATATAAACTACAAGTTGATAAAAAAGGAATATCCATTAACCTTTGATTTGTTTAAAGATATTATGAAATCATTTGAATCCAAATATGATAAATACCTAAATACTAATCTTAGGAAGAAAATCAACAACAGGAATAATAACGATAGAAATCATAATAAACTAGATATAAATAATCAACTACTAAATTATAACTCCCTATATAAAAATGAATGGTTCCTAAATTTAACTGAATATAACATACCTAATAACATTAAAAACTTTTTATCCCTCGGACATAATTTTAATTTACCCTACAACAAAAATAATAAAGATATACTTAAATTAATAGTTGATATAGAGAAATGCTTGAATAACTTAAGACTAGTGATAACCATAAAAATGCTCTTCGTAATCATCTTATTAACAAAATAATGAATTTTCAACACAACATAAAATCTAAAAATTTCCCTACTGGCTCTGTAGAAAAGAAAATTATAATAGATGCAAAAAAACAAACAAAATGTTCCTAAAACAGAATCCGAATCTCATCATAACTAGAGCAGATAAAACCAACATCACTACAGTTATGACAAAAGAAATGTATGAGGAAAAAATGAATTTATTACTAAGCGACAACAGCCTATACAGACAAATAAGATGCAACCCTGAAATAAACTTGAAGATATAAAAAAAGAATACAAAAAATTATTGCAAAAACTACTTGATAAGAAATTTATAAATAAAGAGGAAAAAACTAAACTTAACATTAATAATTGTAACTTTGCTAAAATTTACGGNCAAAAAAATTCCACTCAGCCAGAAGCCCAAAATCTTTATAGTGGTGAAGTAGATTAGTAAAATTTTTAAAATTTTTATACTGTGCCGCACTTCCGTCACTGAAGTAAATAATTTTTTCTATATCTGGCAATACGTTTTTAATATGCTGCAGGAGAGAGCGTTGAAACGTATAAAATGTTACAGTATCATGGCGCAAACAGTCACTTATGTAACACAACGATTGACTTTTTAGTGTTTCCTTTTGGGGTTTAAAATAAATAACAAATGGGTGTAAAGTTGACTGAATATTTTGCCAATGAAAGCCTTGGCATCCTGCACCGAGCATCCTGAAGGCATCCTGCACCAAGCAAGTGTAGTTTTCAGCAAAATCAGCAATTATGATGCAGGTATTACTATCTAGGGTTTCTTTTAATTGCTTTAAACGGTTATTTTGCGATTTAGATATGTAATGGTGAGAGGTTAAATCTTGGAGTTTATCTAATAATGTATTAATAAATTCATCAGAATTTTTTTTAAAACATTCAAGTGACGATCGATCAGTATGAACCCATTGCTTATACTCAACTGTGTCTTCAGTTTGAAAGAAGTCTAAACCTTGAAAATACTCAACTAATACAGACGGGTCAGGGCATTCAGAACACCTGTGAAGCATACATTCTTCTTTATACAAATCGCACACCAATTTGCTTAAAAGTTCTTGATAGGTATCTTTCAAATGTATGGCTTGACACATCAGCTTAATATTCTGGTGGTAAGTACAAACGCATACAGAATGAATGCCGCGACTATTTACTGTTACACATTCTTTGGGCCTTAATGTACAAAATTTGGAGAATCCAATCATGTCGTCTGGGTTTTTTTCTTTAAATTCTAAATATACATTTTTCAAATTATGTAAAATTAATCTTTTAGTTTTTAATTCTCTTTTTCCATTTTCACCGGGTACAGAGATACAATCTTTTTTATTGGGTGAAATTCTACTTATATCTTCATCGTAATAAAAGTCTTTGACTTTTTTAACAACATCTTCACTAAGTGTACGGCCTTTTTTCTCCTCTGATTCACCCAACACTCCGTTTTCCTTTAAAACTCTGCGAGCCTTCTTTATCAAGTACTCAGTTGTTTCAAAAAAGTCTACAGTTTTCTGTATGGTCCAAGACTCAGGTACTAAAGTTAACATTTTAATTTTTTCACCCACATTACTACGGGCATATTTTATCTTTAACTTTTGCATAAGACTACTGCAATCATCGCAATTATTTGAATTTTCTATAATATTATCATTAGAGTCAATAACAGAATCTAAGTCTAGAGCCTTATTCACGATAGAAGTAAAAGTATTAGCAACTTTTTCTGCCTTTTTTTGAATATAAGAAGTCCTATCACTGGTTTTTCTTTTTTTAACGTCTAGGGGAGAGCAATCAAGGAGTCTACAACTTTCATTGATTGCCTCTAAACTAGAATTCCCCTGTTCGGGATTCACATAATCCACGTCCATAGTCTCAAAGCTGTGCTCATCATCAGTATCGTTTGTACTTACAGATATTTTTTTCCTGCATGTTATGCAAAGTTTTTGGCCGGGTATCAGGTCAACTGTATGGCTGTAAGACTTAAAAAAATTGTATGAAATCACCTTTAACCCTTTATAAATCTGTTTTGGGTGAACCTTAAATGGAATTACAGCATATCTTCTGATGAGTTTCATACTTAGACAAAAACAAATTTTAATGATTTCTACAAATATAGGCTATATTATTGCACTTACTTCTGATTGTAATTAATTCTTTATCGATGTCACTTAATTCAGAAAAACTAATATAAAATCCTGTTCATTTTTTACACAATCTTGATTTTAAAAAAATCCAATTGAACAATGATCCATGTTTGAGTGTAACACAAAATACTCTTAACTATCAAATAAAGAAATCAAATAACACTTAAAACTATTAAATCACAAGTAACAAAAAAAAAAATGATTATAATCAAAACTATTTAAAATCACTATTAAAAACGCAAAGTATATTATATGAAAGTTTTAAATTGTTTAATGAAGGCACAAATGGGCACCCAATTAACACTATTACAACTAAAAAATATTTGCAGAGGCAGAAACCATATTGCAAAGACACAAAAAACTGGATAATAACAACAATATGTCTGGATAATTAAAAGGGATGTGATATGCACAAGGTAAGTGTAAATCACATGAAATAATACGTATAACACACTCCCCACTCTTCACCAGACCTTTATTTACATTCCATTCCTACCTAAAGGCTTGTTTTAGTTAAACCCGAAAATTCTTAGTGATCTTTACCCTTTTTGAAGAAAATCTTCAATAATAATTTAATAACAACTAATAAATTATGTATTGGTTTATTTTAAGATATAATTGTTGAATCATAGATTATTATTATTTTTTTAGATTATTATAATATATAGATGCATTTTAATGATTAAACTAATGTATTCCATAGCAAATAATTGAAAATATGTTTAATTAAGGAAATTATTTTATTTTTATGAGTGCCGGCTAGAACGAAAAAAGCATAAAAACAGGAGAACTTTAAAAAATTATAATTTAAAAACTAAAAAGAACACCCTCTTGATTTTTTTTCTGTATTAACTAGTAGGTTAGGAGGCTTTGTTAAAAAATTAACGGCTGTTAATTTTTTGGTCCTTCTGAGATATCGTATGACATATATACAACCTTAATTTCAACATTTAGCGCAAGAAAACAAAATTTTAAAAAATTAAAATTAAATATGTCTTAATATTTTCTTAAAGAGTAAACATTTAGCTTTAATTTGATACCAATATGGTGATGATACCATAAAAAACACGGGAGTTATTAAGATTTTAGTGAAATAAGTCGTAACCTCGGAGCACCAAATTCGGGGAAAAATCAAAATTTTCAAAAAATTCTTGCGGTTACAATTTTCAAGTAAAAAATCTAAAAAAAATATTTTAGGCTTCTTTCATAGAGTTGTTAGCTAGAAAAAAAAAATCAGAAAAATCCATGACATTGAAGCAGAAAATTTTCTGAAATTGGGTGATTTGGCATGGAATGACCCTATAATGAGTAAGTTTTATAAGTTAAATTAAAATCTACTAATTAGTAGATAATTTAAGAGATCCAGATTTAAGAAGATTCAGCAATTTATTGTTAATTTCTTTGATGAGGTAATACAAGCAGGTCAGGGTTCAGTCGGTATAACAGACAAACAGGGAACCAACAAAGTTCCCTGATATCTGAATCCTTTTAAAATCAGAGATATTGAACTTTTTTGTTCTTAAAAACTATCACATAGCTTCCATTATCTTTGGTAAGCTCGGAAGCAATATCTAAAATGCAAATTTCACAGAAGCAGGGCACAGGTTTGATAGTTTGACCATGCCAATTGAATGGGAGAGGAAAAGGGTACCTTTCCTCACCCATCCAAATGGTATGGCCATCATACAAGTTCAAGGATAATATAGATGAACATGGTCAGGAATGCCATTGAAGAACTAGGAGTGTCATGAGCCCACGATCTACCAAGGTTAGAGGCTACACCAACTAGTAGAAGAGGATAGGAGTAAGTAAACCACTGTCTAATAATAATTAACAACACAAATAATATGGGGATTTAATGTGAGAAAAGTATCTACCTGAAGGGGATAGAGTCCACAGTTTAAGCTGAGCCCTGCCTCCAGCTGTGACTATAAGTGTCTTAAGAGAAGAAAAAGGCAGCCTGAGTAGACCCAGTGCCCTTACAGAGGATACATGACTCTCCACACAGCAGACTGGAGTTAAGTCACTCTTAAAATCTGAACAAACCCTGACAGATGTGTCTTCGCTGCCAGTCACATAGAGGCCCCAATCTTGCAACCAACCACATGCATTTACTGTTTTGCTGTGTAGACCCATCTGTGCAACAGAAAAATAATATAAATAATAATAAACTTTGAAGACATTAAAATTATAAAAAGTCAAAAGGTATAGACAACCTCCAAATGATCAATATTTGTATCAATTATATTTTGAAGGAGAATCTAAAAACCATCCTTTTAGCCATCCAAAGATGTTGATGACAGGAACTCACAGGCAAACAAACACAAACAAAATCAAAACTAATATAAATAAAAGGATTAATAAACAAGAATGGACACAACTCCAGTCTAAAATAACTTGGAAAAAATATCTAGGTAGGTAATCCAGAAAGTTGAAAATACTATCAGTGACTTTTTGTGTTGGTGGGTCAACTGAAAGGGTACCAAAAACTCAAGCTCCTTAAATCATATCCTCAGATTATTATCCCATCTTTAAAAACTATAGACTAAAGTCAGAACCGTTCTTCTATAAATAATAATAAGTACATAGCAATATGCAGAAGTTATAATTGTGGCATACCAAAGGAGTGGGTAAGGCGAGATTACGAAGAGAAGTAGTGAGAGAGTGTATGAACTTGTCCTTAATAAAGACCACCTGAAGATTTCCCTCCTTGTCCAAGTAGAGGTCCCATGACCTGTGACCTCCCCAGCACTTCAATTTAAGCAAGTACCTCTGCTCCTTCAGGCTCCACACACAAAAATACACCTGCAACATTAACTTAGCTGAACTTATCTATTATCATCTTCAAAACTTTTTATAAGTAAGTAAAGCTTTGTGGCAGTGGATCCAAATGAATATTTTTAATTGGACATAGCGTAGGTACTGTCTAAATTCTTATTCACTAAAAAATTTCAAGTCCAGGTCTTCTCCCATAAAATTTCTCAAAATATTGTTAGTTTATGACAATAAATTTAAGAAATTATAAATATAAATAAAGCTATAATCACAATTAGTGTCTTCTGTAAAAAAAATAAAACAAAATAATAAGAAGAAAAGTGGAGTACTGACATTGTGGAAGCCAATGATGAGTTGTCCAAAGACAGATGAGAAAATGATGTGAGATGCCCAGTCCATGGAAAGCCTGAGACATAGCAATGATTCCAACGTAGGAGAGTTTGTATCATCAATACACAGCTTATACTTTCTAAGAGTACCGTCCCTACCACAGGATACTATAAGAACTTCATCACTTGAAGAGTTGCAGACATGTTGGATACAGCTCACTCCTCTAGTACCGTGAACTCTGGTCAAACTGCACACTGGTTTCTCCTTCGAACAACTTTCACCATAATAATAATAACAATAATAATAATGTTTATTAAGTTCAGAAAAGTTGCACAAACATAATATAATACCTGACCTTTAGGTCAAATACCAGAGGTGGTAGTCATAACATTAGGTTAAATGTATATTTTTCTATGCAGTTAGCAGTAAGATCAGATCCCGATCCAAGATATGAATATTTAGCTTTGTCCAGTCAAATTCTATATTGTGAGTATGATTCAGACTTTGCCACTCTTCATACCAACTGCAGTTTTTCTAAATGTCCCTCTTCAATTCTAGCAAATTATGTAACCTATGGTCAGGCATTCTCAATACTTAACCATTTAAAATGTGAAGCTTCATGGTAGTAAAGTCTTTAGAACCCACCTTTTGTACTTATACCATAACATCTCTCCTATCCCTTGTCTTGTCTTACTCATAATGATTTTATTAGACCAGTGGTTCCTAACCTTTTGGTAACCACGGCCCCCTTAAAATCTCCAAATATAATATATATAGTACCTAAATACCTTTTGAGGCCCCTGGTTAAGAACTAATGGATTAGATGATCAGTTCCCCCTGTGGTCTCCCCACTAATCAATAGGACTTTGCATTTACACAGCCCTGCCCAGACCATCTAGTCAGAGGCTACTACCCTTTCTCAGGGTTTTCCTAAAAGAGATAAGGAACTCAGGTCTGATGAAGAGGAATACACTGTCGGTTCACAGGGTGAAGTGGCGGGGGCCTGGAATTCCCCCAAATTTTAACCTTAAGTCAGATAGGTTTTCCATCCAACTTCCTCGTCTGGTTTACATAAAAAATGTGCCACATTCATGCCACACAAAATGCATGCAGTCTGAGAATGTTCTTACCTGGTTAGATGATATCGAATAAAGATGTAGGGAACCAAGTCTATCGCCACAGACCAGATAGCTATGATTGATTAGGATGGCACAAGTAGTCCATCTTTCTTTACACTCTGGTAACTCATACCTTCCACTAGCTGAGAAGCCACTATCTGCAATAATTGCACTGAGAGGTAAGGTTTAGGCTATATTGATAAAAATACATTCATGAATCCGGGGAGATGTCACTGAGATATGAGGTCCTTCCTTGTGCACTTGCACGGTGTTCATTCAGGTGTAAACACAGGCAAATTTGTTATTAAAATATAACAATAACTTTCTAAAAGGATGGTTGTAAAATGAAGAACAAGTGTGTAATTAATATGAAAATGGATGACTCAAAAAATTAAATCAAATAAATTAACAAGAGGGAAGAGGACGGGAAGGTGTCATTCAGGTTAGCTTTATAGATTATTCTGAAGAGAGTATAAAACGCAGGCTATGAGCCCACCTTTAATTATTAGCCTTTTCTTTGCCAAGGTTGGGTCTAGAATCTAGAACTCGGGGTATTTTTAAAGAGGGTATTTGATTTTAAACACACGCAGTAACACAAATTACATTAAATAAAAGCCAGTTGTGAATAAACTTGTCCCTTTAAATTAAATATACCTGAAGCAGAAAGAGAAGTGTTGAGGAGGTGGAGCCTGCCTTTGGGTCCACAAGCCAGCAGCTTGTCTCCACTCACCCAGTGAAGGGAGAATACTCTACCATCAAATATCTTTTCACTAAACTGTAGATCCATCTCCCTACCTTTAACTGAAATAATAAGAACACAGTAAATAAATAAATTTAAAAAGCAAAGAAGATAAATTTTAACAATAAAGCTCAATAGGACCAAAGCATCAGTAACAAAAAATTACTGAATTAGAATAAAAAACTGATCTATTACAACTAATGTTATATACAACTAAAGTTAAATGATGATCATAATCATTACATTATTATCAGTGCACAATTATATCAGAAGCTAAATTTTTCGTTTCTTTTAAATAAACTATTTTATTATTATTTTTATTTGGAATTTATTTATCACCGAATTTAGATCTAAAGTTAATTTCTTTATTTCATTTTAAAGTATGATCCAAGTGAGTCTTTTGTCCAAGAAAAAATTGAAATGTTGGTCCAAACACTACTTTTTGTCCATATAATGTATCTAATCTGCAATTGTGTATAGGAATTTCTTCTTTTTTAAATTTGATTGTCCAAGGATTATTTTACGCCGTGTGCGGGCCACTTTACAACTTCTATTAAGGTTTTTGTAAATACATTCATTTATTTATTTATGGATTTAATTGTAAACAAAAACACTCATTAAATTAGTAGTTTGTAAGGGTTCTGAAACACTGGTGCAAATGGCTAGTGACAAACAAATGAGTGTTTGAAAGAGAGTAAAAAGAAGAGGAATAAATTATAAGTATCAAGATTTAAGGAATACTGAGAATAGAGGTATTGATGTAATTTTAGAATAGTAAGAGCAAGTGCTTCTAATAGAAGATAATTTAAATTTAAGAGAAATATGAGATGCCCAAATAGAAGGCATGAGATAAAGAGGGGGACTTAAAACAATAGTTAAACAAATCAGAGGAGGATCTACAAACTCTTAAGCTGGGTTTACACGGGTAGAGTAAACACGAGAGTAGAGTAGCGAGTAGAGTGCACTCTACTTCCCACTCTACCAATTTTGATTTTGGAACGTTTACACATAGCTGTTTGTTAAAAGTTCTGAACTCTACTTGCTACTTGCTATGAAGACGTTTACACGGGTAGAGTGGGAGCTGTGGAGGGGGAAGTAGAGTGGAGTCCACTTTACTGCATGCGATATAGCACTCTACTCTACAAGCTACTAGCTTCTCTCGCCACTCTATTCTACGGAGCGTTTTTTCGGGTTTCTACGGGTAGAGTTACTCTACTCACTATTTTAATCTCCTGTTTACTCTACCCGTGTAAACCTGGCTTTAGTGTAAGGGAATTGGATGACAGTCAGCTGGTACGCGAATTTACGGAGAGACCATGGTCCTCCTGCAGAGCTGTATCCCATATTGAGATGGAGAAATTTAAGTAAATTAAGCCTTTATTTATTATTTACACCCATGAACCCTGTACAAACTTTAATTAAAGAATATTACATTGGATGTAATGATTACCTGATAAGAGGTAGACTGAGCCAAAGATATCAGCAGCAGCAAGATGCAACCTGCAGGGAGACATAGACATGACACAATAAGAAGACAGACTCTCACTGGAGAAACACTTAATCCATCCCTCAGAATTACAATTGATTAGAATATGACCATTTTCAGTGTACGATATAACAGCTCCCTCACTGCTCAGACAAACCTGTCTTGGCACATCCTCTAACCTGCACATACAAAAATTTCTCCTTAGAACACAAACAACATTACTGAAAGGTTTATGGCACATCATATTTTTTTTATTTTAATTAATTACACTTAAAGCATAAATTCAACAATTGTTTTATTTATATTATGTTTGCTACTTAGACCAAAAAAATAGACCATCAAAAAATTAAAATATAGACTAAAGTTGAATTTAACATCATTTAGGATAAACACCCAAAAGCTGCTTCGATAAAACAAGTGTACATTTAACAAGAATACACAGTTTGAACACACACTAATTGATCTATTAGAACAGTGATTCCCAACTGGAATTCCACAGCATCCTGTATGGGGATCCACAGAAATCTGACAATGTTGAAAAAAAGAGTTAAATATCAAGTAGTAAAATAGGTAAGTAGTAAAAGTAGTAAAATAGGCAAGTAGTAAGATAGGGGCCTTGATAGCTTGAAATAAATTTAAGCAGCATTGAACATGGTCAACATTTGGAGAGTAAGCTACGAAAAAAGTATGGAAATCCACCAAATAATGCCATCAAAGTGGAGGGACAACATTTTAAATTAGCCAGCAATAATTTATAGTGGCTTTACTTAGACTATTAAATTATTCCAAACACTAATATTGATATGATTTCAAAATTATAATTTTAACTTTAAATTAAAGTGAATGTCTTTCAATAATTTTTTTATTAAAAAAAGTTAACAATAAATATAATAAATAAATTATGGAGGTCCGATGTGACTGGCGCTTCCACCTCAGTCGTTCTCTCTGGAATACGAGATGTGCGCAAAATAATGTGAAAAATAAATAAATAAAGTGTTTAAGTCCGCAAGTTAAAGTCATTCATATGAATAATAAAGAAATTAGCCAAATATGTGGATTTAGCACATACTTGGCTCCTTAGGCAATTTACAAATAGTACGAATTTGTTAACATTCAGAAGTGGCGGCCAATTAAAAGTTTATTTCAGCAATACTTTTTGAGCCATTAATCATTATAATATTGAAAAACAAACACATGAGACTATTCTGAAGTGTGTAGCCCAATTCACTCTCAGTGTAAAACACAATTTTCAAGGGGATGGGGCACAAAGATGAATTATACAAAAACAAAACCGAATATATACTTGTACTCAGGGCATTGTCCTCTTTAATTTAACACCCCCAAAGGACACATTTCTGTTTAAAAAAATGCAAACCCCTAAACTTTTTGATCCCTAGTTTTTGAGAAAAGATTTTTGAGGCTTCCTTAAACTTTTCAAACTTTTCCTGTGATAAGTTATTACATATAACATAACTAAAAAGTTTCAAATTTTTAGTACCCAGCAGTATAGTTTAAGTACCCAGCATCAATTTTTTATACTTGCTACTTTTGAGATTAGATGCGTTACAGATAGACAAGTGCAGAAAAGTTTAAAGGTTTTTGCCTATAGTCCCTAAAAATCTATCTAGGCCATTTGAGCCAGTAATATTTATTTGAGGCAACAAGTTCACTTACTGTGATAAAGAAACCAATGAAGGCTGAGGAAGACACACAGGGAACAAATAGAGGCTTCCATCACTTCCTCCTGCGGTCAGGGTTAAACTATCTGCAGAACTTAGCTCGGAAGTGACTTCCTTGGTGGAATTGACTGGCTGCAATAGATCTAGACAGAGAAGACCCGCCTGAACCCAACTCTGCATTAAACACTCCCCACTCTCACTCCACACCATCATCCCTCCATCCTAAAAACAAATAAATTACAAGTTTATTCATTCATTAAAACTATGTACTTGATTTTCATTCATTTACAACATTTTTTACATTTAAACTGTACTTCAATTATAAATAATGATAGTAGAGCAATGGGTAGATCAGTGGGAATACACTTAACTGAAACAACTGACTAGTGTTCACACTAATTACAGTATTAAATAGATCAATAAAGTGGCACATCGCTCTCCTGCAATGATCTACACTGGTGTTACAATTAGATAGATTTTTAACTATTATGTTGACCAATTAATCTAAGAGAAAAAATACAACAAAGTCACTAGGCAGTTATCCTAAACTATCTAGCTATCCAAACTTTAACGTTATCCAAACTTACCTAGTGTCGTTATTGTATGCCTAGCTGACCCTATCTTAAACATTAAAATCTCAAGATCTTATTGGATCTCCACCTTAATTTTCCCATACTAGCAAAAAAAATGAAAGTAAAGTTGCCAAGAATTTGCTTTGAGTATACACAAAGGAATTATAGGCAAATTAACATAATCGGAATTAAGCAGCATAATCGGCCCAGCCAAATCAAGATGGCGGCCATTTTAAAAGTTTGTTTTAGCTATAACTTCTGAATCATTTATTATAATGATGGGGAGCAATTGCCTTTAAAATGCATTTCTGTAGCCCAAACACAATGAAACTACTCCAAAGCCTCTAGCTCAAACACTTCCAATATTCTTTTTAGTGGGGGAGGGGATATTATTTTAATACAAAATTATTAANAAAAAAAAAAAAAAAAAAAAAAAAAAAAAAAAAAAAAAAAAAAAAAAATTAAGGACACATGGCACAAAGATTAATTGGTACAAAAACAAAACCAAATACATATTTGTACTCCATAGCATTATTTGAAAGTGTTCGTTTCTAAGTTAAAAAATAACTTTGAAATAAAAGTTATTTCTTAGGATCCAATGATTTCCTTATTGCTCTCGGCTGTTTTTCTCCAATGTATGATAGCGACCCATCGTCGTATGATCGACTCATGAAAGAGGTTCGGTTCAAAAACCAAACAATATCTTCTTATACCTTAATTGTATATAGTAAAAATTGTGTTGTTCAGAATCTTAAAGAATTAATTCCACACAAACATAGACTGTAAGTCAGTATGTAAATACTGATAAAAGTATTTAAACTATAAATAGTAATACTTTGGACAATATATTATTAAAAATGATTAGAAAATCCCGCGGTACCCCATACGTCAGGAACCCTCTTTATCCTAAACTCCCAGCCCATCAATCTCTTTATCATTTGTTTATCAAGGACTTGGATCCTTGATGAGTTTTTAGTCTTGCAAATCATAACTAATAAGGAACGTCTTTGGAGTCTTACACAAGCTAAGAAATATATTAAACCATACAAAGATAAATAGAAGCTAATGACTGTTGTAAAGAGTTACCTCAGCTATAGTGGCGAGGAGAGAATGTGGCAGGAACACTGAGTCCCAAACCCTCGCTTTATGTCCAAACAGAGTCAGCGTAAGAGAAAACTCACCTCTACACCATCTCTCAACTTCACTGCAACCCTCGTCATCTCCTAGAACTACCTGTAAATTCAGGGAGATTTTTTGGTTGTATTGCTGGGTTTTTTTGTTTTTTTTTTAAATAATAGATAGGAAAATGTAAGACAGATAAAATATACTGACTTGCCAGATACGTGCAGTCCTATCATCAGATGTAGAACATATTCTTCTGGTATTTTCATCATATCTTGCACTGAATATTACTCCCTATAAAAAATCACATTGCATTATCGTCATACTTAAAGAAACAACTACCCATAGTTGAAATTAACAGAGTCCCACATTTTAATAAGGCAAATATTAAACAAGAATTTTAGCCTTCAAAAAGTTTACAAATGTGAATAAAAACAGAATTTTCAATTTCATCTTCATCATCCTCACTAGATAAGATCTTTAGCACATCTGATAAACTGGTTTTCTTTATTATGACCCAGCGGGGTTTGTTAAATTTAATTTTACTTCTTTCTTAACAACTCACGACTAAAGTAAAAAGTTAAAAGTAATGTATGAAGTGATTTAATCGTATCATTATTCCAATAATGTAGAGTATTCAGCAAGATTAGAGCTAAAAAGAATAAAGTATAAAATAGAGGTAAAGTGTACCTTGTGTCCAGATAAAGTAGCTATAGTTCTACCAACACAATCAGAGTCAAATGATGTCCACACTATGATCTGGTTATGCACTGTACCACCCAGCAATATGATATCATTCCAATCAGGCTGAGAAATAATTCTCGCAGAGTATCTGCAAAGGTTTACTTTATAAGGAAAACCTGCTCTTTGTGTTAATTTCAGCAGTATAACTACAATTTTCTTAAGTTTTAGATTTAGTTATATTGTTTCTAAAGGGGAAAGACTAAAACCAAAATCAATGGAACAGTTTAAAAAAATATAGAGCACCAGCTAGACTTGTCAAACTTAATGAGTAGAAAATATACAACATTAAAGATTAGCAGCGAGTGTTAACCCTTTAACTCTCGGTAGTTTCAGGTAAAACAAAATCTCCCCCCTAGGTGTACCTTACTATTAAAATAAACCCCAAACCACAAATTTTGTGTTGCTGTGGATTGGTTTTGTGTGACGATAGTAAAAGGGTCTTTAAATTCGATGTATAAAGTTTATTGGTCACAAACATGCATAGAAATACGAAAAATAGAGTATGTAGTACTTTTATTATGCCACATTGTATTCATAACTTTCTAGTTGTTTGTCAATTCTAATGTAAACAAGTTCTACAATATAAGCTTTTAATAACGTAAAAATAATAAGCTTTTTAACTTGCTCATTTTCATAATTGCATACTCTGTAATGACCTACAATAAGAATATAATTTAAAATAAGGGACAAGAAGAAAAAAAAGGATACAGTATGCTGCGGTCAAGACATACAGCAGACCTGGTAGGTTGACCAGATTCTGAGTTGAGCTCTACAAGTTTACCATGAGCTGTGAGTAGAGCCAGCCTGTCATTGTCTAACCAACACCCGTCTAATACCCAGTCTTCACTTTGACACCTCCATAGTACTCTATAACATAAATACAATATTTATTTTTATAGTAAATTAGCAAGTTAACACAATGTCAAGGTATATCAGTATACTTTATTGCTATGGTTTGGCAAGGACATAAGTCCTAAGGTGATAAAATTAGATTTTTTAAACTTCATCTAAACTAGGTTATAATAAGTTACTTTATGCTGGACTGGGACTCGGAAAGAGTGAGTTGTAAAAGAGCGTATTGCCTCCCGCCAAAAGCAAGAACCCTTCTTGAAGAATTTGAAAAGCTAACTAAGCCATGGACACTCTGATATGAGAATACTTCCTCCTTATGTGCCCTCTTCCAAATATCTTCAGCACAGCTGTGCAGCAGACATACTTCTCCACCCATTCCTGCAAAAATATACAGAAAGATGAGATTACTAACAAACATAAAAATAATTTTATTTTTGTGGTTTAACAAAAATAAAAAAAAGAGTTCAACTCATGGCTCTAGAGCAGATATACTTGTTATGGCAAGGGTATAGACCAGGTCCTATACCCTTATAAAACAAAGTATAAAACATACATCTTTTTAAATTTCCACATTATGAACTTTGAAAGGGTATGTTAGTGTGATGCTGTCAACTAAAACACAGTGAGAAAGCTTATGCTAACATTTTCGCTAAATTTATTAGCATCATCAGAGCAGGAAACAAAGTATAAAATAAAAATAATACAAAAAGATTGAGGTTTTACTCTATCGCAGATTTTAAACTCATCGAAAAAATCAGCTGAGCTTGCCGAGCCACACCAGACCATCTGAGTTCCCCCACACATGGTGAATTGTGGAGAAGCAGGGAGACATTAAGTCTTAACCGAGTCTGCAACTTACAACTCGGACTTTTTTTTGCCATAGTGCCTTAAAAAAAGTAATTTATCACAACATCCCTGTACATGGCCCGGTATAGCATAACACACTACCTGAACAGCTCACATTCTTGAGCCCTTGAGAGTGATGTTTCTTTGTCCTGTAGCGGGTAGTGTAAACAGCTATAACGACACTGTTTGTTACTATTATCCATATTTACTCTTATGTTTACTCAATTTTTTTTTTAAGTTTTGGTAGTATTCATACTACAGAAAGTTTCAATTTTAATTTAAATCAAAATTATATAAAAGTACAAATACGATGTACACACCCGCTACAGCAAGGGTTGCCACCTCTCCTGGATTTCCGGGATTCTCCCGGAAGTGGGCTCTTAAAATAGTTATCTCCCGTCTCAAGGAAGTATTAAGTAATAATTAAAATTCTCCTGGAATTTGAAGTTGGACAGTCAGTGCCCCTTGTGAGAGTCTGAGTCTAGTTTCCTGGATGACGGGGACGGGACGGGCGATGGAGATGGAACACTGCCGTGCCGTGCATGCGTCTTTCTACTCCCCTCTTTTCTTCTCGATCGCCTTGCCTGACTCCCCTCCCTGTCAAGGGCCAACGGATAAGTCCAAGGCTCTGTTCAGTACTGTTTTAATTTAGTAATTAAATTAGCATTGCTTTTCTTGATTCGTTCCTGCTCTCATTGTGATGATATTACTGCGTTCGTTAAAGAAAAATTAACCCGCACAAGTATTTATTCCGTAAAAGTTTAGGTAGTGTAATTATTTGGGAAGCATTCAAAGAAGAGAGCTTTTTACCTTTGTGCTACTGCTGCTTTTTGCACAATGTAATGCAAATTTTCAATAATAAAATCAAAGTCCTAGAAAGAGATTATGTTACTAGCACAGAATTGCATGTCATGATTGACATTCGCCTGAAAATAACAAACAGAAAAAAAAGATGCATTTTTCGGTTGCTCAGTTTAAGACCATTTAAAATAATTAAACGAAACAGATAAGGCTACGTTTTGCAGACAAACGGACATTTTCTTTCAGAGGTGTTTAGATTACCTTAATAAATGGTATGATTATGACAATTCAGAATTCAGTAAAATGAGCATGCTTTCCATGAAAAATTCAATCTCTTGGGATAACTTGAGAGATTTGGCAAATGATCTAAAAATAAACATAGCAGAGGATAAACTTTATGACGATTTTTGCGTTTTGAGAGAGGATCAAGATACCATTGCCAAATCAGTTGAAAGAGTTGACCTGAGGTGGGCAAAATTGTTTTCAACTGTTGAAGTCGGAGTTGGCGCTA
The DNA here is from genome assembly GCA_001010745.2 of Gerris buenoi. Taxonomy (NCBI): domain Eukaryota; kingdom Metazoa; phylum Arthropoda; class Insecta; order Hemiptera; family Gerridae; genus Gerris; species Gerris buenoi. Next base: position 632,361 of record KZ651159.1, on the reverse strand, counting down.
TGTTAAAAAAACTGCTTTCTTTTGTTTTGTCTGTACCTGTAGATCCACCACCTCCGCAGCGGCTTCATCGGCCGCCTCGTTGCCAGCGATGCCAACATGCCCCGGCACCCATACTAAAGCCACGCGCTTCTCTGAAATGCGAAGGTTTCGCGCGTGTATGGTATTTATTTATAAACAACGATTTAAAAATCAATAAAGTCAATATTTACAAGTTTTTAGGTAGCTTAACTTCAAAGAAAAGCTTAACTAATAATTCAAGCAGGTGGTTTGAATACTTTATATATATAAGTAAAAAAAGATTAAATATCAAGTTACCGGTGAGAATGTATTGAGGGTTGATCCATTTAACAGAAGTTAACGATGTACTAAGATGTACCCTTTCGACTGCAATACGCTTCTCCTCCATATTTATTATATTGTCAGTTGATAAATAAACTTAAATTCACAATAAAGGCTCATAACAGTCACATTTCTAAGACACAACATTTAACAATACAAAATTATTCGAAAAAAAAACATGTGGGAAATAGGTTGTGGCTGATAATTTGATAACGATAACTGATAACGACTGAAAACACTAAAAAATCAACAATTTTGATTTATCCAGAAACAGGGAGATAAAATTGGGAATATGTGCTGGTTCAGTATATCCAAGCTAGGTTTGTTTTGTGATTGTGTCTCAGAGTTCAGAGTCTTATACAATCATTATTAAGTACCATACAAATAAATGCTAACCAAGGATTTTTACTTTAAATTTACCTATATCTAAACCTAAGACTGAACAAAAATAAATAATTTTGAAGCCGGTGAAGTAAGTTAGGTATGTTAAACCTGTCTTTATAAGTGTAGAAAGACGTGTCGCTGAATGAATCCGGGTATATTACAACCTGCCTGCTGTCTTGTCTGTCATAATTTGTTTACATTTACACACTCTGATCTCCTTGGTTTTTTTCCGCAATTTATTGTACAAGTATTTTTAGTTGGTGTCTTTTTGAATTTTCTATAGAAAAATGGAAGGTGATTTCGTGCTGAAGACTGCTGACTTCGTAAATGTCAGCATCAGTGCATCATTTCCTTGCGCCTGCATCGAGCGGCGATTTCCAAGAGGCGTTACTGTTGCCGATCTTAAGGTGACACATGTTAACATTTATGTCTCAACCGCTGTAACAAAAATCCAACTCTTCGGTTTAAAGTTGAAAGTGTTGTTTAATAACGTTATAATGGTATTTTTCAGGGTAAATTAGAGTTGGCTACCGGCGCCAGCTCGAGCACGATGAAAGTATCGGTGTACGACAAACAGGACAAATTGGTCTGCCACCTGGACAATGATGAAGCTCTCCTTGGATCTTACCATGTCGATGATGGCATGAGATTACACGTAATACCTCTTTAGTCTTACCATAGTAAATCTGCTAGTAGTAATTAGGCTTACCATAGTAAATCTGCACTATTTGGCCCACTAACTTCTAATTGTCTGATTTACTTGCAATTTTTTTTAAACTGTTCCTTTTTACATATTAAAAACGATTCCGGTTGTACCATCTCGTTATTAAAATCAATAGTGTTTTCGTAAAAAAAAATACGTAAAAGCGTCACTTTCTTAGGGAAATGAGGAAGGTTATGGCGAATTGTACAAATCTTAACCTAAACTAACTAAAACTTTCCCGTATTTTTCTTACGAAGTGACATTTTACGTATTTTTTGGCCTAAAGTTAAAGTAATAATTTAGCGAATTTTATACTTCGATTTGGACATCTACCTGGTCTATATGCAGCAGGGTTGTTTTTTTTTTCAGAAAATAAGCGGAACACCGCGAAGCGGTGCGGAGCGGCCGTTAAAAATATTACGTTTCTTGAAACAGCACTTAACACTTCACTCTTACGTATTTTTTTACAAAGAAACTATTGAATTTACCAAGACAGTACCAGCGGAATCGTTTTTAATATGTAAAAAGGAACAATTTAAAAAAAAAATTCAAGTAAATCGGACAATTAGAAGTTAGTGGGCCAAATAGTGCAGATTTAACAAATTTTTACAATTAGAGCTTCAGAAACGCGTTTTTAAACCACTTTTTAATTATGTATCAAATAATATTCGGATTGTACGTGCCATCGAAAGTTCTTCGTGTTGGTCCTCTACCTGTTTTATAATCAGGAGGGTTGTTTTTCTTCAGGAAATGAGCAGAGCACCCCAATGCGGTGCGGTACGGCTATTGACAATTTAAGGGTACACAAAATTAAGGTTTATCTTTCTCTCATTTTATAGAAAAATTGGTGCAATCAGAAGCATTCTTCAAATCTGCAGTTTTTAGTGTGGTTCGGAGAAGGAGTTAAATCAGTGCTAATCGTATTACTACGTTAGAGACTGGAAATTAGCCCTTTATAGTTATTTCTAAATATTTAAGGGCTAAGCTAAAAGGATGGGACAAGACGTTAACACTTTTTACTCAATTACATTGTTAATTTTATTTATCTGAGGTAGCTCTTGGGCTATTTTCCTAAGATAACTCTGTCATTGGTTTCTTTATATTACTTACTAGTTTCCTTATCTGTGTTTATAAGAGTACACTTCCACTCTTACTAAAAGGAAACTTTTTCTTCACCCATTGGACTAGTATAGCGCCCAACCAGTACAAAAAGGACTAAAGTACTATTAGAATGTTAAAGTGAATTTAAAAAATGACCCATTGTGTAGTTCTTGGTGTATAATAATTTAAAAAATTGTATTGCGGCCCACACTTTGAGAATTATGTCTTAAGGAATACATAAGAAGAATAGTATTAACTCCAGGACACTTATTCATAAAAAGTGTGGTAGAGTTTTGTAAATTGATAAATGGTAAATTTTTTTTTCATTTTATTTGTCTGTTAATATAATCTTTGTTAGCTTTATTCACTTTTTATCATTTTAATATTTTATAAAATGTGAAATTAATTTTATTTGATCCAACGCCTATCACTAACAGCTTGATAAACTTAGTCACCAATCTAAAAAACTAATACTAATCTAATTTTTTATTTTTAGGTTGATGATTCGTTTACTCTAAGGAAAGAAATAGAAGATGACCAATCTGAAGATGTGAGATACAAACTCTCTGAAGAAGAGTATGATAAGAGAGCTGGTATGTATAAACAATCAACCCTTGACTTTTGTAATAGTCTGGTCCCAAAAAACTTAGTGAATCTAAGTCATTAAATCTATGTGAAAAGGAGGGGGTTTACGTTAATATGGTAAAGTTGATAAAGTACAATAACACCATTTTTTTCAAAAAAAAAATTATATTTTGAGTTAGTAATTCTAAAACAACAGGGGGGTACAAGTGGGACGCCTAATTAAATTCAGTGACCTTTTATCTTCGGTTCACAACATTGATGAAGGTGTGAGAAAACCTCGACTTATTCCTGGGCAAAACACTAACATATTCCCGTGTCACTGTTATAGCTTATATCCCTCCTTTTAGTTTATCAAAATCTATATTTATTTTTTTGTCAAAAATAACACATTTTAATTTCTGAATTCTACATTTTCTTGCTTAATTTCATTGCTTTCACATTTTATTTTTTTACTTAGGTCATTTAGGAAGTATTGTTGATTGATACAACAGAACTTAAGCAGACACTTTACTTAGTCCAATATTAAAAGTTACCAGACAGAAAACATTATGTTTAGTGCAAGACGATAAGAATGAAACTAAAATGTTTTATGATCTCTTGTTTGTTTCTTCCTAGAAAACAAGTAATAATGTACTTATATTAATCATGAAAATCAAATATTTTCCTAGTTAAAGTTTACCACTCCAATTCCCAGAATACAGCTCAATAGACCTACCGCTTATTGGGATATAAGCAGATGATGAATGTAAATGTTAAAATTTAGTCTCCAATAAATTCTAGAGAATAGGTGAAGTTGTGGAAAGCTAAGGGTTGACTGTATATGTTATCGTCCCCCCCTTATTCCAGAACCATAAATGCGCAAATTTTCATATTCTGGGTTATTAGCTATTTGGACTGGTTGTTTTATAATCTATGTCCTATGTTGTGCCATATCCCCGAATTCATGCCCGCATTGTATCAGCTATCAGGCTATGGCAGTTTGATGAATGTGAAATACTGAAAAAATAAAAGCCCGGTCACACAGGAAGTGGACTGTCCGCGGTGGACATGTATTTGGTCCATGGCGGACTCTGTGGGCTGATATTTTACATTATCCTGGTCAAACAGAAAGAAGCGGTCTGGATCTGTCTGCTACGGATATGGTTCTGGCATAAGGAGACGTTATATACTTTGATAAGGTAGCTAATTTTAAAATTATATTAGTTAAAAATTATATTAGTTAAAAATTAATTATATTTAGTTTAAAATTATATTAGGCTATGTTGTAGAAGAGGCATTGGTTTCAAAAAAAAAAAAAAAAACGTACCAAAAAAACTCCTAGAACAATATTTGTTTATTGTTATTTTGACTTTTTATACATCGTGTATAAGTTACACTTTTTTATTTAGTATTTTTTTGTTTGTTTCTCTAGACTCTTTAAAGGCATTCCTCAAGCAAAATAAGGTTGGTAAGTACAATGAAGAAGAGATGGCTAGTAGGCGGGAAGCTGCTGAGAAAGAAAATGCAAAAGAGAGTGAACTTGCA
>KZ651159.1:530768-542072 GCA_001010745.2 Gerris buenoi | reverse complement strand
AAAAAATTTCATTACAAAAATTTTTAAGTCATTGCAATAGCTTAATTTTCTTCGAAAATTCGCTAAAAGTAAATACATATGTATAATTTTAACAATAGATATGAGGATTCTAACTTTATTCATATTTAAATAGTCAATTATTATAATATATATGAATGATTAGTTAAACAAAACATAAAAACTGCCTTTAAAATCCTTATAATCTTAACAATAGATATGAGGATTCTAATTCTAATATTATAACTATGATGTAATCTTTAAATTGTATTCAAATATTATATATATTCAAAATAATATTTGCATAATTAGTTAAACAAAATATTTAATTAATTTAATTTGTGGACCATTTGGCGTCCCTCTGTGAGTAGCGCCCGGGGCATGATGCCCCCCTTTGCCCCCCCCCCTCGCTATGCCACTGCTCCTAACTCATAAGTATTGCTCCCATATAGGAATGACCGATGTTGCGTTGCTCTCTGTGTAGCCGAGCATTTAGGGGGGGGGGAGTTATTTTTAAATGAAAATTTAGTAACTTTGTAGTATAAAAATTTAGTTAGTCAAGTCAATAATTCAATAATGAGAAAACAGTAAAATACTTATGTAGGTGGGTGGCTTCACCAGAAAGACCTACTAGACCTTGCACAGCCCATGGTCCATCAGGCCTAGTGCTTGGTATGCAGAGGATTAAACTAAAGGGTTATGTTGTCAGTGTATTCTACCCGTAAGAGATTTGTCAAAACATTGATTGCAAATATTAAGTGATTAATACTTAACCAATGACGAAGGTGACATTGTTAATAATTATAACATAATTGTTATTACAGTGCAGAAAGTCAGAATGCAGTATATTTAAGAAAGATATATATTTAATTCTGTCTTCCTTTGTATTTTTATTATTAGGGCATAATCTCACCAAATTGCCTGTGTATCACAACTGTTTCTACAGGAATCCATGATAGTCCAGTCAAATTAGACCTAGAGTGAAAAAATCCTGGAGTTTTGAAACTTGGCACAGTCTTTACTAGCATTCTAAAATGTTGGTGGATATTCCAGAGCATTTAATTTTTTTTTTTTTTTTTTTATCTTAAATGAAGATGGTGGATCGTAAAAAGACTTCTCAGCGAGCTAATGGGGTAAGAGAATACAAAATTAGATATAAAAATAAATCTGTCATACCTATCGAATCCTGGGAGTCTCACTACAAAGAGATTTACGCCGGAGTTCATCGGCCAACTGTAGACTACATTGGGGTGGGATACTATCAAACTGATGCAGATATTACACTCGATGAGCTCTCGTCGGCATTAAATTCGCTAAAAAAAGGTACCTCACCAGGAAGCGACGCAATATCGAACGAATTTTATAAAAACATACCTCAAAACTGGATGTTGTTTATGTTACATTTGTTCAACAAAATTTTTCTTAGTGAAGAGATCCCGGAGGAATGGTCCAAAATCGAAACTATCATGATTCACAAGAAAAACGATGCGAAGGACCCTTCTAATTACAGAGGAATATCCTTGGTCAACAATGTGGCAAAAATATTCACTCAAATAGTGTTGAATAGAATTAATTTCTGGTGTCAGGACAACAATGTTTTGTCAGAAGGACAAAATGGTTTCCGAAGCGGACGGTCGACGTTAGACAATCTATTCATTCTGAATGCGGTAACACAAAACAACATAAGACTGCCAAAAAGATCAACCGTTGCCACCCTTATTGATTTTAAGGGAGCATTTGACTCCTTGGACCAAAACATTTTATTTGAAAAGTTGTTCTCTTTAGGTCTAAGCCCTAAAATCGTAAGACTAATAAATAAATTCTACAACAAAGCTACTATGCAGGTAAAAGCTGGAGGTCAGAAAACAGAAGCTATTTCAGTAACAAAAGGAGTTTTGCAAGGAGAAATTTTGAGTCCAGTATTATTTAACATTTTCCTTTCCGATCTAGAAACATACTTAAAAGCTAATGGGTTAAGAGGTGCATCTATTGATGGATACAACGATATAGTAGCCCTCGTATTTGCAGATGACCTTCTCGTATTTAGTAACTCAACTGTTGAGTTACAAAAGGGCCTCAATATAGTTGAAGAATATAGCCGACGCAATAAATTAATTGTGAACACCAAGAAGACAAACATTATTAAATTCTGCAAAGGCAATTCACCAATAAATCAGAGAATACGGCTTGGAACGGAAGAACTGGATGTAGTCTCAAAAGCAAATTACTTGGGTGTTACCCTATCGAAGTCCTCACTTTTCTGAGAAATGTGTAACAATGCTCTAACTAAAGCTAACATAGCCACTGGAAAAGTTTTTAAAATATTAAATGCGTCTAAATCAAATTCATGAGAAACCCACATGAAGCTTTTCGAAACAGTGATACTGTCAACACTACTCTACGCCTCACCTATATGGGCTTTAAGATATACAAATGATGATAATATATATGCATAAAATTTCCTCCTTAGAAGATACCCGGTATGTAAAAATCTGTTTTAATCGACTAGTACATCTACACAGTTGCCCAGGAAATAACATCAAGTACAACTGGTTTTCCCAAGTTATCATGCTTCTTAACAGAGCCGGCACCCCATACAACCTACCTGATCTCTTAAACCCCGAAATTCTAAAAAATAAAATTCCGATCCTTTTAAACAAATACAAAGGAAAACTAAGAAGTGACGATCTCGAAAGAGCGAACCAATCTATGTTCAACCCTTTATTCCGAGAGATGTTCTGGATGGAAGGAGCAAAAAGGTATCTCAAGCTTAAGATTCCAATCAAGGTAACGAGAGTCATCGCACAGCTCCGTACTTCTTGCCAAAACCGGGCCAAAATCTTCCACGAGGGTTACTCATACGAATTCGACCAAACAGAAATATGTTCAATTTGCAAACTCCAAGAAGAGGAATCCTGGACCCACGTTATACTGAGCTGTACCGCATACTCCTACTTCAGAGCCTATTATCTGCAACATCTACTTACTAATAGAAACGTCCACGATAACTATAAACTAATACTAGAATTATGTCAAAAAAAGGATATTTATAATTTATATAATTTTATTATTAACGCAATGAGAATTAGGTCATTTATCATTAACGAATGAGGCTTATTACGCGAGCCATGCCTATTATCAGTGAAAATTTTGTTTTTCTTTTAAAGAGGTATTAATTTTTCTGTTTATTTTATATTTTTATACAGTATTATTTTGTTCATTCAAATCAAATTCTTAAGTATATATTCTTATATATATACCTACTATGTAACTCTTTAATAATAATATACAACGAACTCACATTGTATGAGAAATGTAAGAATTTCTTAAGCAATAAACTATTCTTCTTCTATTCTTCTAATATGGTAAGAGGAACCCAACTACAAAATTGCTTGGTCAAAATACAAAGGAAAACCCGCTTGGTCAAAGGTAAAGTTATTTTAGAGAAATCATGATAATTTTTTGAACAGTTGTTATTTTGTCTGCCTCTTATCTTTTAAAGTTGTAATCCAACAAAAAATTAATATAAATGTTTTGATGGGAAATCTATTCTTGGTGAACAACTGCCTGTCTAGTAAGACAGTCTGTTTCCCAGCTCAGAGCTCAGGACCAAATTGTAGTCCTTGTTCTTGGTAGAAGAGCTGGTTGTCCTCTTTATATCAAGGAATTATCAGACAGTTGTCCTTTGTGCATCGTCTATCAATTCCCTAGTCTGTTGTCCTGATTTTTTGTGTTAATCCAAAATACGTTCAACTTGTCACTTCATTAAGTGATCTGCAATTTCTTATTCTTACTTGTTATCTTATTTATCTATTTTATATATTTATCACGTTTTTCTGGAACTGTTTATTTATTGTTTGTTGTTAAATATTTAATTTTGTTACAGTTTTACTACTTCTGCCTCCTGTTAAAAAATTGGTGTATTTCTGAGCGTCCTACTGGTGGCTATCTTGCTGTTTAGGGGCTCGTAAAAAAAATAAAAATAAATAAAATGTTGTATATTTTATTTTTTCATAAATATTATGTTTAACTGTAATAGAGATTTTTGGTTATATTTCAGAAAAAGCATGAACATTAAACTTTAATTTGGTCCCCCACCCCCTGACCTCAGGGACCTCTAGTATGTTGTACAATTAACATCAACAAAAACTGTGCTGTTTCAAAACTCTAGATTTATTTTGTTTCTTCGGAAAGTCAATTTTTACCAAGCACTAAAACTTTTGATGGTGTTTCCTTGCATACAATGCATAAAGACTTGTGACATAAATTAGCCAAGATCCTCTTACAATGCCAAACTCTAATGAAACAGAATCCTTTTGGATCCACCTAAGATAATAAATATTGTTTAAGTGAACAAAAATATAGTGATAAATAGAAAAAAATTTGTTATGCAAGCAAATCAAACAGAAAGGAAAAATATTTTAAATATCCACTAATACTCCTCTCCTAAAAAGCAGAGTGCAAGTGTATGTTCTTTCACATCAACCTTAAAGACAGGCCAAAACTTTTTTAAGTATGAGTAAATCCCACAATATCTCACTAGAAACAACTAATCCAAAAATAGGTAATAACGTTAAATAAAAACAAATTTAAATAGGTTACTATTAAAAAGGAACAATGAAGTTTTAACCATTTTTATAAAATATATTAATTCCGCAATTTTTAAAAATATTTCAACAACAAATTATAATAAAATAAAATAATTTATTAACACAACAATCTAAAAACAACAGTATCCTAATAGAGTTATGATCTTATCCTTATATTTTTATTTTATTTTTTATTTGGTAAAGTAATTTCCTACGTTATACATATTTACATTTACAATATTTCTTAAAAATAATTTGTACAAAAAAATTGAGGTAACTATTAATCTTAGTAAATTAATTTCAATAGGAAATTGCATAAACTATTCAATAAAAATGTATGTCCAAATATGGACATTTGTTTACATTCAGATTGGCAGAAAAGGGCTGCTGAGGTGATTGATCAGCCACATCATATTGATGGATTCTTTAGAAAGAATGAAATCTCTTACGTAAATAAAGAAATGTGCTTCAAGAACTATTTAAAAAAAAAGCTTATGATGAATACTTAATGGATCACTTGAACAGTTTAGCTAAGCAACACTATCTACCAAATATAATAGAACTCTAAATATTTAAGGAGTCTGTATAGAAAAGCCGAATGTTGTGTAATACTTAACCGAAACCAGTGTAGTTATCTTCAGATTGATTAAGTATCTGAGGTAACTTCATGATGGCTTCAACTTATCATTTACTTATTGGATGGAATAACCCTTGTAATCCATAAATTCTGGTATTAGATCCCAAGAAACTCATTCTCTGGGGCTGAATAATAATTTTTATAAGATGAGAACTGTTTTTTTCTTGTGATTTCATTGTTTCTTTATTTAATTACTCATCCTTAACGACCCACACCAAAACAGAGTTATTTTTCCTTTTTAATTACTTATGCAACTCTCAACATTGTTTTACGGCGCATAAACAAATTCATTAATTTGTTCCTGGATGACGATAGAAGGTAAACACAAATGTGTTAATTTTAACTGTTAAGTGTGACAAATACTAATTATATTAAATTAAATTGTACTAATAAAAGTATAATTATGACAATAAATAAGGCTATACAATAAATTCTAGAGACTTATCAAATAGTTCTGAACAGCGTACATTGAGCTTAGCTGAGGCAAGGTCATCAGCCCTGGTTGGACCGATGTTGACTATTAATACGGGTTTGTTAAGTTGTACAGCCTGCAGAATGATTCTGTAGCTGGAGTAGACTGTGAGTGAAGAACCCAACACTAAAATTGAATCGCTTTCATTAACCAGCTGTCGAACTTTCTCAGCTCTTTCCTTGGGCACGTTGTCACCAAAGAATACAATATCAGGCTTCAACAAACCACCACACTTAGGACAAGGAGGTATGATAAAATTGCGTGTTGCTTCCTGTAAAAAAATTAAATAAATAAATAATAATAAAATAATATAAAGGAAGAATTACATGTAATTTAATAAACAACTCACCTAAAGTATCAGCTTTGACTTTAGTAATGCACACTTGACAGGAAGAGAAAAATTAATAGGGCATGAAAGCTAAGGCCTCAGGATAGATACAACCGGTAGGTGACAGGGTGGCAGATTGGGGCCGCTTACATTTACATTTAGTACAATGGAATAGAGGCCGGCTATGACAAGCTCGAGCATCTGAGCGAATAATGTTGACTCTTTCCACTTAACACTCATCCCTCTCACTCACTCGACCTTAATTTTCGCTCACCGCAGAGTCTTTTCAGTTGATTTGAGACTCTCGTCAATTAAACATGCAGAACTGATGGAAAATACCGTCCAGCCTATTTTTCTCTTATCATAGCGAGCACTGCTCACCACTCTACCACTTTGACGCCAACCACTCATATAGTAGAGGCCTAAGAGTCTGTTGGTACAACTTGATAAAATGTTTTGCCTCTAATAGTCCTAGTACCTTTATTCACAGGTCCAGCTTATTCAAGTGGACATCTGTCCAAACACCTAAATATCAGCTCCATTGCCAAATGGGTAATGATGTTTACATTGAGAATATAAAGTAGTTAATCTCGCCATTCTAAAAGAAACACTTTTTCCCTCCGGTGTCAATGTATTTTTTATTTATTTATTTTTATTTATTTATTTTTGTAACATACACTTAGCCTGTAAGAAATGTTTCCCCTCACATTTCAATAATTATTATTTATTTAATNCCCCCCCCCCTCCTTTGACTAGACCCCTTGAATTTAACCCACATTTTACCCCTTAAACCCCATCTCGAATTTAAACAGCAGATTAAAATACCATTCTACTTGATATGTTTATGTCATAAAAAATTACTTAATTTCAAGTCCTAAATCAAGTGGTTCACAAGATATTACAATCTCAAAATTACTCATGAAAGTCTGTCATTAGTCAATATGGATTAAAATGGTGGATCACAAAAAAATACCTTTATCAAATTTGACTATTGTTTAAAACTTCCTAGACATAGTGATAAATACATTAGTAAGAGGACTTAGCTTTAAAACACGTATATGGCCGCCATTTTAAACTAGAAAGTCAAATGGCAAAATCCCTTCATAGAACTAACTAATTTCTAAATTTTAAGGCCCCACCTCAAGTGGTTCTCAAGAATAACACGCTTATATTTAAATTAATTTGTTTTTTGTTCATCTCCAAATCTTGTTACCTAAATTGTACCCGAATTAGAAAGCAGAAACTAGCACAGATTATGTGATTCAGATGACAATACAATAATCAGTTATTAGTTTTACAAAATCTATAAAAGCGTGTCATAATGCTTTTGGATTTACATAGCGTTGGGAACCAATCGACTGAAAACAGTCGACTAATCGGTTGTTTTAAAATATTCATTCATTCAGTTGTGGATGTCTATTTTTCATTCAACTGATATCAGTCTATAGTTTGGAGTTGTATTAGTTGTAATTCAGACGTGTCTATGTATAACGAGATAACGAGTGTCATGCGCCTTCTCACCCCTCCTCAGCTCTGAGCCCTTCACCGTCGTTCCTTTCCCCAACCCAAAACCAAAAAAACATCCGAATGATACATTCGACTGGATTCAGTCTCAGTCTATAATTTTTCATTTGAATGAAAACGATATCATAGCAGGCTGTAGTTTGCTACGAGATAATGAGTGTCAAGCACCTTCTCACTCTCACATCCCCCCCCCCACTATAATTGTAAATAAACAAGATTTAATTTTAATAGGCATACGTACCAAGCCTAATTATATTTTAAGAAAAAAGAAATAATAAAAAGATAATAAAATGATATCATTATGTTAATTATAATCAATCGAATGTAAAAAGGAAGTGTTTCATTTTAGAGCATTACAGTCGCTATAGTCTATCTAGGACTAAACAAATCTGTACAATCACAACCTGTTTTTGCACATATTTTGCTTTGAGATAGCCTAAACCATCTTTTCCTATTGTGCATTAAGATCATCTAAAAAGCTTAAGTGTAGCTAACCAAGAAGAAGAGGTGTAGCGAACCATAACAAATGTTATGGATAACATGACATGATACAAATTATTTGTTTGTTACATTGGTAGATTTTCATATTCTATAGTTTACAAACGACATAAAAATATAAATGGTAATTGCAATTATTAAAGTATGTATAAGCGAAAGAGGAGTGTAGTTTTTTTTTATTCTTTCCCAGATAGTTTGAATCTTCAATTATTTAATCTTTTTGATTTAATGAGAGGGGACCAGAGCAACTGTTTCAAATATAGACAGTGAGTAAGACCTTGCTTGCAGGTCCAAACACATGGATCCACTACTTGGCATCTTTCTCTCCACACGTGGAGACAAAGAAGATGGCCTTGGTATTTATTTACCCCTCTTCACTTAAACATATTTAAGGAGGCTCCTATTAACATGTACTCATCCTACTAAGATCTACAAGTCATGTTATTTTCCTACACATTTTTACAAACAGGATCTAATTCATCATAATTACTCCATACTTTTTGATATGGTTTTTTCTCTGTGCTACGTTTATATATGCATATAATTATTCTATTGTAATAATTTCATTATATGAGGCCCAACATGTGGCGCCTATTGCTGTTGGGGACTCACTAAATAATTTGTTAAACAAATAAATAAATGTTACACAGGATTTTTTTTTTTTTTTTTTTTATCTGTGAATTAAAAAAAACTGTTTTCATTATGTGATATTATATATTCTCTATGAAGACCAGATGTATACAAAAATCAACGAACAAGGAAAAAACTAATAAATAATAAAAATAAATGTAAACAAAAAGCATCAGAACATTGGAAAATAACTTAGTAAATATTACATCGTGTAGTGTAATATTACATTGTGTTGAGAAAAATAAAGTTAAACTTATACATTATTTCTATTGTACTTAAATAACCATAACAGACATATAATAATTATATATTGATATAATAATTAACCGGTATGTTGTATAATAGTCCTAGTTGTTTGGACTGCTTATCTTCTCATTCCCATATCTTTATTTCGACACTTTAGGACCGGACTTACATCCTAAGAATCTTCTAGAAATGTTCAAATTCGTAGCCTATTTCCCTTCCCTTTCCCCATTTTACCCCCTTGAAGTTGATATTGAAAAAATGGGATTATTGTTCTGAGGAGTAGCCTTCTCTAAAACTTGACTTCCTAGTAAAAATAGTTCAGGCTGGGCTTCATCNTTATTTATTGTTAAATCCTAGTGAGCTATTCTTTTGCTCAAAATTTATTGGATTAAAGGTTACTTTGCCTTAGTTGCCTAGATAGTTAGAATAAAGGATATTGTAATTTTTATTACAGAAGTGTGATATTCCTTTGCAAAGGAGTATTTAAACTACTCTATATAACTTTAATTTAAACATTCCCCAACTCAATAAAATCAGTCAAACATAATAATATAAACAAACGGTAGGTAACTAAGTAAAATATGGCCACATTCGACCTAATTTACTTTGTTACCCACCCTAAGGTGAGAGTACCGGCATATGAGTTTAAAAGGTTTTTGCTCTTCCTTTCGAGCGCCATGGGCACTTGGTCCCCAGTTCTTAATAAATAGAAAGAGGAAATTATAATAGATACCTGGGGCAGAGTGACGTCTCCATCAGGATTTACTTGCTGCACTTTCTCAACAATGATTGGTTGATTGAGCTTGCTAAGTACTTCTTGGAATTTATGCCTATCAATAAAATAATCACACTGCAGGCATATTACTTTGTAGGAGGTGCCATGTAACTCGATCACTTGTCTGCTATTAGCCTTAATATGCAAGCTGTCGACATTCTGAGTCACAATACCTGTAATCAGATCGTTATCTTCCAATATTTTCAAACAAGTATGAGTTAAATTAGGTTTCTTAATACTGAACTGTGGCCAGCCAGTGAAGTTACGAGCCCAGTGCCTTTTGCGCGATTCCGGATCGTTGACAAAATCCTTGAAAACAATAGGTTTGTGATTGCTAGAAGCGTACAGTCCAACACCTTCTGACCTGTAATCTGGGATACCGCTTTCAGTTGATATTCCTGCCCCGGTTACCACCAAACACTTGCCGTTATCTCTGATAAACCTGCAGAATGTAGACACGTCTGAATCTGACACAGCTTTGTGAGGTGGAACAAACTGCTGGGCATTCACTGTGGAAATAAGAGCTTCCGCACTAACAGTCGAAAACTGTGACCAACGTTTGTTAATAAGATTTAAAGAGAGTCGGTAAGGCATTATTCTATGAGGTAGAAAAATTGTTCTAGTAACCCGTAACGTAAAGAAATGAAACTCTTTTAATTCACAGCTTCTTCACAATTCCTTTCTTTTTCCATGAATTCTCGAATGTAAAACTAGGTCATGCTTAAAGGCTGGACATTCAAAATAAACCAAAGTTTAATTGAAGCAGCCAAAAATTATTATTCTTCTTCTTTTTTTAGAAGAGCATCAATAGGTCGCTTCATTATAATATTATTAAAAACAAAATTGGAGCATAACAATTAAATAAATGAAGAGAAAGCTATAAAGAACAAACTGTGAGTTGAAATAAAACTATATATAGTACTGACTTATTATACAGAATATAACAAATATTTACAAGAAAGGAACAAGAACCAAAACAATTTGAAAATGAATGGAATGATAAACATTTGACATATCGGGTGTTAAGTCAGTCCTGTAGAAGAAGCCTATTTTCTCTACCATATTTTACCTACTTCCAGGTTATACATTAATTTAAAATGCTTTTGTTTTCTCTTTGTTTATATTTTTTCTGATTATTTGGAAAAATATTCATAGTCCTGAGTCCTAAATTATTAATTAATCAAATATTTAAATTTATGGCTGTACAAAGATACATAGCAATTTTACTTATAAGTTAAAATATTTTTGAAGTGAAACTTCTTTGGCGACGGTAGAGTGAATTTTTTCTTGAGAGGACCTCATCCCAAGTAGCACACAACGTCCAAAATACGTCCCCTGGATGTCAGTTCATCCAAAAATTATCCAATCCATTTTGATATCTCTGATGGATGTCTGTAGGATATTTGGCATGGATGGTCCTTCCCTTCTTATCCCTGAGACATCCCAAGGATATCCTTAAAAAGATATCCAACAAATGTTTATCCCTGGGATATCCAATCATTGATAACCCATGGATTTGCTCTTCAAACGTCCTGGGGACATCCATAGGACAAAATAAATTAGAAAGATTCAAAGATCTTCTTTTAGTTTTTTTTTTATTTAGATAAG
>KZ651159.1:513111-529893 GCA_001010745.2 Gerris buenoi | reverse complement strand
TTGGCTGAATTGCAGGAGATGATACGGTCGAGAATCGCTTGGCGGCACAACTTTGTTTAATTTATACACTTGAGAGATAATATTCCTTTGTCAAACATTACATTTGTATGATATAAACATTTGAGAAATTATATATGTATGATTTATTCATAGGAGAGTTGATATCCCTTTGTCAAAAGAATACGTTGGAGTAAGGCCCCACCATCTTTTCTAAAGACCGTATCATATTCTGCAGATTTACCAAAGTAATTTAAATGAGCTCTTATAATGAAGCAAAATCATATTTGGTCCAATATTAAAAATCTTGCTAACAAAAATAATAAGTACATTACAAGTCAAAATTTAGAGGAAAGAGATAAGAAGTGGTCACGAATTGAAGTAAATCAACAAATAAAGTAAAAATATTTAAAATGTAATGAAAAATATGACTGTTTCATCAAGATTCTCTCTCCCTAGGTGAATGGAATTGTTCTATCAGACTAGGGAGTGAGAGTGAGGTTTTAATGTCAAAATGAGTTATGATGTAACTGTATGAAATAACTGCACTATAAATTAAAAGCGATATACTAAAAAAAACCCTTGCCTTTATTCAATTATATAATGGTCTATCTAGGCTATAGGGAGTGAGGTTGAATAAAATAATACTCGTTAACAGTCAGTACTAAACCACCTTAAGAGATAAGAAACCCTGGATTGTCACATAGAAAGTAATTTAAAACTAGGCATCGCGTGGCTCTATTATTGAAGCGAGCGTATTGTAATAAATATGTATTGAATATTGAAAAAAAAAATATATATAATCATGAGTCATGATTGATGAGTTGATAGATAAAGGGTATGATAGTAGTAAAGTGGCGTAAGATATCGGTAAAAACTTTGATTTTCTACTTTTATATGTTTTAGGTCCGCTTTAATAGTTTTAACGATCTTTTTAATTTATAGCGGTGTCGCTGTTGGATTTACTACCAAATAAAAAAATGTTCGTCTCATCGAATAGATAAAGTTAGAATTTTTTCCCGTCCAACGAACTCGTCCTGAGTATTGGTAAAATGAACATATGCACCAAATTTCATTAAAATCGGTCAACTTTTACTCAAGTTATCGTCGTACGTTTCAGACACACAGACAGACAGACACGGAGCATATTTCGTTGAATGTAGGAAGCTCGCTACGCTCGCTTCAATTAAATAATATTTTTATTAATATTGTTTTAAGAGGGAGTTACTAATTTGCAGGACAGGTCAATTAGCATTCAATTCATATTCTATATTTAATCAAATAAATGTTAAATACATATACAAAATATATTAATGATACGGCTCAGTCGGATTGTACGTGCCCCAGAAATATTTTCGAGTTTTACCTCTACCTGGTTTATATACAGGAGGGTTGTTTTTCTTCAGAAAATGAGCGGAGCACCGCGAAGCGGTGCGGAGCGGCTATTGAAAATTCAAGNATTTTCGAGTTTTACCTCTACCTGGTTTATATACAGGAGGGTTGTTTTTCTTCAGAAAATGAGCGGAGCACCGCGAAGCGGTGCGGAGCGGCTATTGAAAATTCAAGTGTACACAAAATTAAGGTTTTTAATTTAATATGCGGGATTTTATCACCTAACCTCCTAGTGGGGCACGTACAATCCGACTTTACCAATAATACTAGATGCTAATGTAATGACACAAATACAAATATGTATACTCATTGGGTCTAGTATCTAGTATTGATCTTTTAGCATTAAAAGTGCAATGCTAAACTAGCATCACATCATGAAGACGCCTGTCAAAAGAGGTTAACACTGGGTTTTTGTTTTGTTTTTATTGCTGAAAATCAGCTGAGATGCGCAAAGCTTCGACGTCTACTGCTATTGACCTTGGTGGGTTGAGGTAGTTCGTGCTCGTGTAGTAGTTCCCTAAACACTGGTGTGATTGTTATTATCTTCGTGATAAAAGTTTTCTTTCAGTTAAGTGTGCAATTAAGGATCAAATGTACTAATATTTTTAATTTCACCTACTATGATTTGTAATTATTTCGTTTTCCATCTGTCGCCTTAATTGTTAGTTATTTTACAAGATTTTGATATGAATTATGAGGAAAATCGTCTCAGGACGTTTAAGAATTGGCCGTCGAACGCGAGCGTGGACCCGCGTAAGATCGCCAAAGCAGGATTTTACTACATGGGGCAAGGAGCCGAGGTCCAGTGCTTTAGCTGTGGCGGCAGGATATCCGACTGGAATTATGGTGACCGAGTCATCGCTGTTATCACAAGGCACAAAATGTTGGACCCTGGATGTCCTTTTATTAAGGATCCTCAGGCAGCGGGGAACGTGCCCATCTCTGCTAACTCTAGTCAGTATATTAGATTGTAAACCATATGTTTCTTGAGATACTGAACGAAGCTGATCAATAGGGAGTTACTGTTGTTTACCGTTTTACCTGAGGAGTGTTGTTAGGCTTATTATATCTTTTACGAGTTACTTATTCTTTCAATTTATCTCCTCTGACATTTTGATAAATAATTACTGAACAGTGGCGTCCCCAAAACCCTGAGTGTACTCTAAAAATTTTAAATGAGTTTCACTCTTAATATATAAGTAATTAAACTTATAAACACTCTGTCAAAAAAATATTTAAAATATCACCCTTTTTTGTTCAGTTCTGATTACCTCACTGCTATAGATGTCCAATCTTAGATTTGAGTAATCGCAATTTAGGAGGGCTGTATATTCTCTCAAAGCCACATGTAGGGGAATTGTGTTTGAAAATGATCTTCGCCACTGTTTATTGTCTAATTAACCCTCTTTGTTTTTAATTTTGGGGGTTTGCTACTTACAGACATAGACCAGTTAGGTGGGTTTCTCTCTGTGATCCTTACTCTGAGTAGACTGACTCACAAAAAGTCAGCCAGTTTGTCAGAGGCAGTCCCTACACTCGTTTAGGGAACCATTGGCATTCCAAAGGTTTGCCATTAAAGGTGAGCCAACACTAGGTAACAGCTTAGTAGGTGAGTGGGAGTTTCATCTACCTCTTTGCACAGCTGACTGGCAGGACTTTCAACCAAGCCTAGATGCGTTGAATTTTAAATTTACCATTCAGAATTTCGATTCTTATTACTATTGTGCGAGAGATACATAAATGATAGTACAACATAAGTCCTTTGTCTAGAAGAAGAGGCGTAATCTCTCCTCTATGTCTGAATTTGAAGTGTATTCTAAATAGTTATTGTATCCTGAAAGTTAGCTGAGCTTATTTATGAATCTACCATCATCTTATGTTTACATATCACCGATATAATTGATGGTGATGTTTTGTGGATCTCTCTCTCTCTCAACTAGAGATAGTTGAAATCAGCCAAACTAAAAAATACATAATACACTAGATTATGATTTGAGTTTAATATATCATATAATTATAATATATGGATGTTTGGCAAGGCAAACATATATATTTATACATATTTTGCCTCGGAGCTTAGTGAAGTGATACTAGTATTTTGATAATTCTTAAACAAAATTTGTATCCCTAAATTCAAAATTTCCCTGACTACAATATGTTTCAGACATCAGTCTTTGTCTGTTTTTAATTGGGTTTTCGTTTACTTAGGGAGGGTGAGTGAATCATCGCAATCATCCAGAATGAGTGAATCGGATTCATCACGAGTTGGCGAGTCATCACCGGAGTCGACTCAAGCTGGTGAGGCTGTACCAGAATCTTCTAACAGGGCTGTGAGCTCTCGATCTTTGACTCTACAGCAAGGTTGCTCTAGATCCAACCGCTGTTCTCAGAGACCTTGTTCACAGAGAGAAATATATGAAAGCGAGTCTGCAAGACTGGAATCGTTTGCTCGATGGCCACTTTCCTACATATTACCTCAGCAGCTTGCTAAAGCTGGTTTCTTCTACACAGGATATGCTGATAAGGTATCATTTAATATCTTAATAGATCAAAGCACAGTTATACTAGACATCGGGTGGCTCTAGCATTGAAGCGAGCGTATTATATACAAAACAGCATAAATAAATAAATACCGAGCAATAATATACTAAATATTGAAATTTGTTAATCATGATGAAAGTCATAATTGATGATAAGTGGAAGAGGGTAGTGTGTGGTAGAGTGGGGGTACTCAGTACAAAGCTTTACTTCCTAAACAAACCTATACACTAATCTTACCACCCGCAGTAGCTTTAAAAAATTATTATAAAATGTATCACTTCATTACTCAAATACTACTGCTTGTATCTAGTTGAAATTTTACATACTTGTTTCCAGGGGTGCAGAATATGTCCGAACGCCCGAACGAGGTTCGGGGGAAATTGGGGCTGGGCTGGGGAAATTTTGAAAGGGAAAAAGGGGGGGGGAATGTAAAAGAAAAAATTAGAACAATAAAATGTCTTATGCTTATGTCTAACTTTACTCTTCTCAAACAAATTACCGTAAAATGTCGTGTGTAATACGCACTTTTTTTTACCTCTTTTTTTCCTTCCAAAAACGGGGTGCGCATTATACGAGTGAAAAAAAAAAAAATACTTTGTTTACAACTTAAATTTGACCTCAATACTTGAAAAAATAGCTATTTCAATTTTCAATAGTATTACACATAATAAAAAACAAACATAAACATACTTTTTTTTAACAAAAACTGATTTTATGTATCTTATTGCATATATTTTGGTTACCTACTTATTTTTTAGTATCTCTCTTTTTTAGACAGAAAGACTTGTTATCATCAAAGTTATGTTATTTTATTCCGCTAATTGTTCAAAGTTATTGATAAAAGTAGATAGAAGATAATTTTTATTCTTATCTCAAACACTGGCACCGCCGAGAGATTACAACGTGTGATTACTCTGGCTTGATAAAAAAACGACTGAATTCAAAGGCAGCCCTTCTAGGAATTGTTGATGTCTTTATATTTTCCTTGTATTAATAAGACTTAAGAAGAATACCTTCCATATTCCATATCCATAATTTTATTTATGGATAATTAGATACCTTAAAAATAGTATGTATCTAGTTTTCTGTTAGTGTGTTGCAAAGTTTTTTGAACTTAAAACTATAACAAATTATTAGTTGTGTAATTGTAGGTAAAAATCTTTTCTTTAATAAAAATATTACGCTATAAATATTGCAAATTACATGTACAATGTGCAAACTATTTCATTTATTTTAACTAGGTGCATATTATACACGATTTTTTAAAAAAAAAAAAATTGACGGGAAAGTCAGGTGCGTATTATACGCAAATATTTAATTTTCCCTAAATTATAGCTCAAAATGTTGCCTGTATATTATAAAGACACGAATGCCAGATGCGTATTATACGCGAGATTTTACGGTAAGTACTTACTCCTTTTTTAAACCTGCAAGAAAGTAGAGGGGTCTGAAATAGTTTTCGAATTCGGTGATTGACGTGTCTAAGTCGGCAATTGTGTTTGAAATCAGTATATTTATTATATCTTGCATCTAAATCGGATATTTTCAGCGTTTGTTTGTATTTAATTTGTTTGCTTTTTTTACGTGTACAATGGCAGAAAAATCTGGACGAATATAAACTGCTAAAATGTTTAAATTTATTAAGTAGTTACCTACCTATATACATATTTTAAATTTTCGCTTTATAGACAGTGTGTGAGATAATTTGTAATTTGTTTGTATCAGATATCTCTAAAGTATTTACCTGAGTACTGCATACCGTACTACTATAATAATACATGTATAATTAATTACAGCAGGTATATTTAAGTGCACACTGACAACTTTCAAAAGTAAACAACAGGTGAATTGTGTGTTTTGTGAATGGCAAGGAAGAAGAGACAAATTACGTACCTAGACCATCAGTAGAATTACTAAGTAAATGTTACGATAAGGGTAGGCTGTTATCCGGTTAACATCGCATCGTTCAATTGGGGAAATTGTAATGAAAAAGGTATGTTCTGGGGAAATTTGGGGTAGTCAAACATATTCTGCACCCCTGCTTGTTTCAATCGTACTTTAGACGATGTATATGCATTTTTATTAAAATTGTTACGTTAGAATGTAAGATATCAGTAAAAAGGTTGTTTTCTCTATTTCAAACGTTTTGGTCCTTTTTAATAGTTTTAGCAATCTTTATTTCATAGCGGTGTTTTACTAAAAAACGTTATTTGAAAAAAATGTTCATCTCATCGAATAGGTGATGATAGAATTTTTTCCTGTCCTGAAATTTCAATTTAAAATTTCAAGCTCACATTTACGCCAGCATTGCGCACAAACTCTTGGAAGGATCACGCTGTCCAACGAACTTAGCCTGAGTATTAGTAAGAGGAACATGTATACCGAATTTCAACTAAATCGGTCAACTTTTACTCAAGTTATCGTCGGACATGTAAATGTTACACACAGACAGACAGATAGACAAGATGCATATTTCGTTGAATGTAAGAAGCTCGCTTACGCTCGCTTCAATGAAATTATTTTCTTATAAAATTATTTATTTCTACCTAGATTTGGTAGCAGGGCCGCTGAGAGGATTTCCGGGCCCCTTTGAACAAATAACGGCGGGGGGGAAATTTTTTAAAATTGAATTACCAAAATATGAGTTTTAAGGATTTCTGAGGACAACTTTGTACTTAAAGAAAAAGATGTTTGTGGGGACGAATTGATGTTTAACTAAGATGGGCTAAAAAAAAAAAACAACAAATAATTGAGTAGTTTTGTAGCTGGTAAGTAGGTATCATTAAAAACCTTCTTTTACACTTTACATAACTTCACCACTTCATCACTTTGTAAAATACATGATATAAAAAAACCCTGATATAAATTGTTTGCTAAAATAGTGAGAGTAAGAGAAAACAAATCAAAATAATTAAATAAGGATTTTTTTGTATAAAAGTTGCATAACTAGGAAAAAATATATTAATATCAGTATGTCACTATGATTTGAGGGGGTCAGTGCTAAAGTGGGCCAAGTCCATTTTTTGAAAAAAATGAGATAGAGATATATTCTGAAACATGAGATATATTATTTCTTGTGCTGTATATTTTAATATAGGGTTAGTGTTATAATTGTTAGTACCATGGGAAACCCACAGAATACAGTAGTTTCAATGAGCACTGAAGAATTTCTATTTGAATTTGCTCTGAAGTTTCAGACCAAATCTGAACCAAGTTACAGTAGCTTCCATTTTAAATGTCATAAATTAGATTATTTTTTAAGGTATCAACCTAAAATCTGTAAAATATATTTATTAAAATGAACTAAACTATAGAATAATCGAATTAATTAAACTTTATAATGCAATAGTAATTAGCACTGAGTAAAACATCAACATCTGCAATAGTAAAGCATCTGGGCCACTTTGAATCGGGAGGTCCAGGGGTCCTCCCCCTGAAATTTTTTAAAAAATTTAAGTGCAAAAAGATAAGTTTTAAAAACTTCTGAGGGCAAGTTTGTCCTAACAGGAAAAGATGTTAGGTGGGGACGAATTTCAAATACATATGCACTGTTGGTTAAGTTTTGTATTTGTGTCTGCTCAATTTCCGCTCCGTGAATCAACTTTTGGATTGGCGGGCCCTTGACACCAGGGTCCACCCGCAATTCGGGCCCATAGTTATGCCACTAATTACAATATCCATCTTGCCTTTTTTGGTTGTAAAAATCCAGGACCACCCACCGGAGGCCCGGGGCTCCAGGGGGCCTGTGCCTGTTCCTCCCAAACTTAGCTAGGGCATTGGGGCCCCTCGCCAAAAAAAAATATTGATGAGAAAAAATAGTATATTATGTTACTAGGCTGTGAAGTGAGTTTTTTCTTTACCGCGGCAATTACATTTACTGTCGAGCGAAGCGAGACAGGAAATATTGCCAAGGTAAAGAAAAAACACTTCACAGTCGTGTAGCATATGCTATTTTTTCCGAGGTAGCAGACAATGAAAAAACATTAAATATTAATCAATAACCAATATAATAATAACAAATATTAGTTTAAACTTAAGATTAAAAAAAGAAACCTTAAAAAGAGGTTACACTATAAGAAAAGATAAATAAAACGCATTGACATCTAGCGGAATTCAATCGTACTAAGAGCCACATTAGTAAGAAATCAGCGCTCCTACGGAAGTTTTGACAAGTTCTTGTATACAATAAACATTTTTTGCGTCCTAGGACGTAAAAAAAATTTTCTTTACTCCCAGGAGTAATGAAAAGATTTTTTAAGTCCACATGAAATCTTTTCATTACTCCTGGGAGTAACGAAAAAATTGATTTTAGCTTTGTTTTCTAGGCTCTAAAGTTACTATTTCACAGCCTACCACGGAAAAAAAACATTTCTGTTCAGAACTGAAAGGGCTCTCTTTACAATAGTATAGAAGTATAATTTCAAGTTAGATTTTATTATGTTTTAAAGGGCCCCTACCGATATTGGTACAAAGATAGTAATGTAGTGTTGTTCTTTTTATTTGGGGGCCCCTTAGTACCAGGGTCCACCCGCAATTCGGGCCCATAGTAATGTCACTAATTACAATACCCATATTCCCTTTTTTGGTTGTAAAAAACCAGGGCCACCACCGGAGGCCCGGGCCACCTGGAGACTCTGGCCCCTGGGCATTTGCCCCCTTTCCCATGATATGAGTATCAAATGAAAGGGATTGCTGAGAAGAATACGAATAAAAGCTTGTTTTTAGAAATATTTTTATATGATCAACTTATTAGTTACACAATTTAATGAATTGTTATGCTTAATTGTTTACTATATTTATTAACTCAGGTTGAATGCTTCTACTGTGAGGGTACTTTAGACAGCTGGGAGGAAGGAGATTCACCTATAGAAGAACATCGGCACAAGTATCCGACTTGTCCATTCCTTCTCTCCATGAATCATGGAATACATCTTAGGACCAACGATTCCTCTACCTTCAATGGTATGTATATATATTTACTTTTATGTAATCAACTAATGTAAAAATAACAACGTAACCTGACCCATATTAACTTCATCTTTAGTCTTGATTGATATAGAGACTTAATTATCTATCTTAATGCTTATTCATTAAATAAGGGTAGTATCAAAGTTCAGATGACTTGGTCTAAGTTCAGATTTTTTTATTTACAGGTGACTATGAGGGTCTGAAAGATTTGGGTGTTCACAAGCATAGGATTCCAAGATCTCCCAAATATTCTACATTTGAATCTAGGCTAAGATCTTATAAGAACTGGCCACCTTCTATACCTCAGACACCTCAACAACTCTCTGATGCTGGTTTCTACTTTACAGGTACATGATTTATCAAGCGACAGAAGTTCAGTTCTTAAGAAATTCAATGAAATCTGGATTTTTCATCATCTCAATTCTACTCCATTGTGACTGTAGTTTAGCCCTCTTAAGGTAGCTGAAAAGTTACACGAAAAGGAAATTCTTAAGGAAAAGCTTCACCGCACCTGACTGCGTCTCAAGGCTTTTAAAATGTGTTTTTTGTTCAAAATTTTAGGGATTGAATTCCACAGATAGTCTCAAACCCTCCTTAGTCCAAACCTCAAGGATTTCCTCTTTATTTTACTCTTAAGCTTGCAAAACATCTTCAAACTTACCAAACTTTATTTTATATAGCAAGAACTTTGACATTTAGAAGTAAACCCATTTAAAAAATTAACAAAATTATTGAACATTTATTTAAAAGTAGGTGAGTGAAATTGCTACAATTGTTAGAGGGTTCAAGCCTTGAAATGAGAAGCTATGATCAGTGACTTTTTTATTTATCTAATTGGTAGAATTGCAATATGCTTACAAAAACTAAAGCCCTTATTCTTGGATTTATAATGTTTTTAAGTCTTTAATTTTCTACATCTTTGTGTTATACTTCATATTATTACAAACTGCAGTTAATTATAGGGTTATACAGTAGCGGTGCTAGCCATTGCGGGGCTTTGTGCGAACTGAAATTGCGGGACCCTAAACCGGGGGGTCTGGAGGAGGCTCTTTTTACACATTTTCCTATTACAGTGTGGGGCCCCGTGCGCACTGCCAGCACAGGCCTAGCGCCGCCACTGGGGTTATATTAATGTTATAAATATACTCTATATTAATGCGGATCCTATAAGGGTAGAAGGAAGGAGAAGAAGAAGACTAAACTAACTTCATCGGCAACGTTTCGGCTTAGCCAGCCATTTTCGAGCCTAAACATAATAATTTATTCATAGCATGACAACACAGTAACTACTGTCATGCTATGAATAAATTATTATGTTTAGGCTCGAAAATGGCTGGCTAAGCCGGAACGTTGCCGATGAAGTTAGTTTAGTCTTCTTCTTCTCCTTCCTTCTACCCTTATAGGATCCGCATTAATATAGAAAATAGTTATTCAGGGTACAGATAGCATCACGTTATAAATATATTTTACAACCAAGATGTTGGTGTTATTATAAAAATAAATAAATAAATACGTGTGAATGTGAAGGGCGAGGTGATCAGGTGAGATGTTTTCACTGCGATGGAGGATTAAGGCTATGGGAATCTGGTGATGAACCTTGGATTGAACATGCCCGCTGGTTTTCTGACTGTGGCTTCCTGTTCCTTGTGAGAGGACAACAGTTCATAGATCAGGCCCTTGACTCTCTTCGCACTCAGCAGCCTAGCTCTGTAAGTATTACCAATATCTAAAATTTCATAACATTTAATGCTTTTTTTATGAGGGTTGTTCAATTAAGATTGCGAATGGGTGTTTAGAAATTGGGACACTGCGTTCATACTTGAGGCCTTGCTTTGTTATAGTGCAGTTTCCACTTCCCTGTTAGCTCTGGTTATAGATATTTTGAAATTTTCTAATTGTTTGATTGTGATAATGTTACAGATGAAGGTGGAATCCAGAGGAGTTAAGAGAAAACAACAGCCACTCAGGTTGAAATCAGTCACTGAAGAACAGCTCCAGGCAGCTATGTCGTCACAGCAAGCTTTTGTTAGTACTCTAGTGTATTTTAGTTCACTGAAGTTTAATCTTCAGTGAAAGGCACGACTCTGTCATACACGATGGTCATATTGGCTCTTCCCAATAGAGACAACCTTCCACCCCTTTTTATTAGTGGGGAAAATCCAGATCAGTCAATACATTTATTGAAAAAGCAATAAATATTTTTTTTTTTTAATATATAGTGATTATATATTTTTAATATTTGATCAATAAATACTTCCGGTCCAGATTGTTTTGAATTAATTGTTTCTTTTCCTGTCAATTATTTGTGAGATTAAATCACATTTATTTGCTATGTTACAGGCAGCTCTGCAGATCGGGTTGAACGAGAGCAGGGTAAAAATGGCATTGAAGCAGAGGCTAGAGTCGAGTGGAGAGATGTTCTCTACAGCAGAGGAGCTGATAGGAGCTGCCTTCTCCATACAGGTCATGGAGGAGGAATCAGACACTGAGGATGTCTGGTCTGTCTCATCTATAGCTGCATTACTTCAAGCACTTAGTTCCACGCGGTTATACAACTTATCCATATACTAATAACATCCCCTCTTTATTTTAAAATACCAAATTTCCAACTAGCCTTAATTGACACAAAATAAATGACAAAGTTTATTTCAACCTGAAAACTTCCTGACTAAAGCAATTATGGAGACCTTAAAAATAATATCCAAAAAGAAAAGTGTAATTATGAAATTATTTAATTGACTTTAACAAATATTTGTGACTTCTCTCATGGGTATCGAAAAGCTAACACTTTAAAAGTAAATAAAACAATTGGCAACAAACTAAGAAAAAAAAATGGGGAGAATTATTTCCCATGTTTTTTTTTCAGTGTTTGGTTGGATTCCCCTATACGAGGCATCATGTATAGAAATGGAAAAAACTGGCACATATAATTAAAGTATTTTCTATATTTTGATAAAAAAAATGCACCAATTATGGATTCTTCTTCATTTCATAAGTTTTCTCTTATTACAATTTCCATCTTCAGATCTCTATTTTGAGACACAGCTGTATACAGGCCGATTTTGGGATTCTTGGGCGTATGTATCTGTAGTAGATTACCTGGGCTTCGATGTAGCGTATCTGGTTTTTCAAAAGAGTATGAAATAAAAAAGAATACATAAATAATGCAATTTATATCAATATATAGGAAACACTTTAATTATATGTGCATTATATTTGTTAGTTTTTGCATTTCTATACATGATGCCCCGTATAGGGGAATCCAACCCAGTGTTTGGTAGGTAGCACACCCAAATAAATTCATTTCTCAATATCACAGTGGGGTATGATTTTTCTGAACATGTATGCCAAATTCCGTCAAAATTGACCCAGTTGTTTTGGCTCCAGGCATCTGCACAGACAGATTTTTTTTTAAAACCACTTTTTTAACATGTAAATCCATCAAAATCAAATTTTCACGCTATCATAATACTTTCTCTTACAAGAGTAAAAAAACACTCTTATCCATATAGTGTTTTAAAAATTGTATCTTGTTAATGTTCTTGCATTAAAATATTTTATACACAACCTGGAATAACTTTGTTTGTTTAATAAACGGGCCACAAGATGGATACCTAGTAATTCTGTTTTAGACTTATGATATGACTGACATTTATAATTAAATTCAAAGTGCATTATACTAACAACCCATTCATCTTGTTACCACCATTTGTAACCATTAACTAAATTGATTATTTAAATTTCCTCTCCAGTTCTTTTTCCGGCCACTATAAATATTTAGACGACTCAATGCTATTACCTCCTCCAAATTCCTTTTCCCATGTCACTTAGAAATTCATTTATTATTTTTCACCCTTAAATTGATTTTGGCATTTATATTTTATATTAAGATTACACGTCACAAATGCTTCTCGTTTATTAGAAGTCTCAAATTAGTCTAACAATACTTTTATAATTTACAAATCAAACTTATATTATTTTTCATTTAAAAACAATGTTAATACAAATAATAATAAGCAATTACTTAGTTAATAATAATAAGCAATACAAATTACAATACTCTAGAGTAGTTAATTTAAAGGTTAGGACTTTTGTAAAAATAAAAAAAAATAAAAAAAAACTTTTGTAAATTTTTCAAGTAGTTTTTTTATCCTCTGAACAGGCGAAAAATAAGAGGGAAAATCTGGTAATACTACTGGCAGTTTTTAACCAGTTTATATTTTGCAATTAATTTACTTAATATGACACATATTAACTTACTCCATACCTCAATTGTTAAATTTTGATTCCTTTTTTCCCCCATTTAATTTATAACCGCAAAATATATGTTTTAAATTGTTATAGTTATATTATTTAATACAAGGTGTGGCAGTGAAATGGGTGATTTTAAAATGACTATAGAAAACCAACAAGTAATTTTATTACAAATTTATTTATACCACCTTTAAGTGCGTAAAACAGCATTAAAAAAGTATTTTTTACTATTTAAGTTTTATAAATAATATCTGCAAGATGGCATCCTTCTCTCCGTGAAAATTCATCAAGGGGTTTCTGAAAATTCACCATGACATCCCCCAACATTTGCAGAGATTCTTGCTACCTTTTGTCGAATAATTTCCTTGGGTTGATCTTGTGTTGCCGGTTGTTGATCGTAGACTTTGCTCTTGAGTTAGCCCCTCAAAAAATAATTGCAGGCCATGGAATCACTCCATGTTGAGAGATCACACACTCTGGGAACTCATCATGGAGAACGTGCTTACTCACTCTGGCCGGGTGGCCATGTGTGCGCACAAGCCACAGGGCCATGTGTGTGTAACAACACAGTACTGGACAATTACCATTTATTGCGAGTTTAGTGCGGAAACATTTTCTGGCGGAAAAAATTGCTGAGTGGCTACATAACTACCCCTTTGAAAATATGCCTTTATGGCGAACGCGCATTGTTGGTTGGTCCCCACATTCCATGGTTTTAAAATGCTTGAAGTTGAGAAATGCGATGGTGACCCCTAAAATCCCCTTCTTGCATTACCTAAGCCACCACATGCCATTCTAAATCGCCCGATTCACTGCCACACCCTTAATTATGTTTGGCTTGTGATTATGTTGATATTATAAGTAATATTTGATGTATGCAATATGTCTAAAATTTGAAATATGATGGAACTGGTTTCAATATAATCACAAGCTTGTACTTGATTACACTATTGTCATATTGTAATTATTATTAATACAGATATGTATTTTAAGTAGATCAATCTAATTGTTCTGCTTTAGTGAACGGACAGATATCATAACTAATATAACGTCAGATTTCATAAATATTGCAGATCTATTTTTATCTTTCTAATTGGTCTTCATTAAAACTAAGATGTCATCAGATATCTTTTACTTTTTTTTACTTTTTAAATAGTTTGATATTAAATTTATGAAGGACTTAAAGGAAGAAACAAATAAATATGATAATTTCTATTTAATTAATTGTTTTCAAGTAGTGTTGCTGATTAGAATTTGGTTTTGGTGCTCAGGGGTACTCCTCCCAACTCTCCGGCAGTTCTGAACAGCAAGAGCAGGGTGAGCCCTAGGAGAGAGATTTTGAACAGACCAGGATCAACTTGTGGAAGTAGCCCCAGGCCAAGTCCTGTCAGAGAACTCATTGGCCAGAGCAGTAGTTCAGACTCCTCCAGGTTATCTCAACCTAACACAACCTCATTCAGGTATTATTGATCTCGACAGTTGTTTCAAATGATAATTTGTGGAACTATAAGTATAAACAATCAGTTTCTTTAAAAAATATAATCTTCTCTGATACATGTTTTAATAGCTTACACCATATCCTTCCTATTAACCTGTTTTATCTTGCTTGCTTTGCACCGTCTTTATTCTCAAATCTCTTTTTATGTTCCAGTTTATCAGACGAAGGAGTAAAGAAGAGTGATTCTGGCAGCAGAGTGAAAGACTCTGTATCTGAACCAAAGACAAACCCAGTCAAAGGCACAGGTATGCAGGTTCTTCTTTACTTTTTAATTAAATATAAATAATAAAATCACACTACTAAGGATACGATGCTTACTACTTATACATGGCGGACTTAGAAAAGAGACAAAATTAAAAGTAACAAACTATTTTTTCTAGCAGAGTTAAGGCAAAATTAAAAGAAATGCTTTTTTCATTATAAGGCAAGCGACTTTCAATAAATTTTGTACTGAATATTGAGAAAATAGTTCATCATAAAGAGGATGATTGTAGTATAGAGTAGTGAGGGAACAGGACTGTTCTCAAACCCTCTAGCCTCGGCATACTACATTAAATAAATTATAAAATATATCACTTCACTACACAAAAACTTCTGCCTGTATCAGGTTGAAATTTCACATTCCTGTTTCAATTGTACTTTAGATTATGTGTATGAAATTTTATTAAAATAAGTTAGAACGTAAGATATCAGTAAAATTGTTTTTCTATTTTAAACATTAAGGTCGTGATCATTAGAATACTTAAGACAATCAGGCTCAGTATAGTAATATTATTGCTTTTCAGATAAATATTTCTTATTGAATCTCTGTTAAATGATGTTCTTTTGCTTTTGAATAAATTTAAATTACTTTATTTCTTTCTAACAAATTGTTTTGAATTAAGTTTCCTTATAACGTTGATATTGTGACAGGTGATGTAGAAGAGGAGTTAAGAAGACTTCGAGAGTGGCGGCAGTGTAAAGTATGTATGGATAGTGAAGTTGGAGTGGTTTTACTACCTTGTGGTCATCTGGTGACCTGTGTGCAGTGCACTCACAGCCTGGCTGACTGTCCTCTCTGTAGGACACCTATTCAGGCTATAGTGCGAACCTTCCTTTCATAACTACCCACTCTCCCTGACTACTACAGCATATCATCCATGTATATTATGTATGTGAGTGCTTCCATTTCATAGCTATAAGTAATTATTATTATTATTATTATTCACTATTATGATTTAATGATATTGTTGTCGCGGAGCGAGCTTCGCATGTTTATATTTTTTATTTAATTTTTGATTAGCAAGTATTTATTATTTATTATCTTTTTAAATCAAATGTTTAAATAAATTCTCTTCCGTATAAGAATCCGAAGAGGAAGAAGTTGTTCTTAATCTAGCTGTAGATTCGCTAAATGGTAGCAGTGTGTGGTTGTAGCAGCAGCTAAATGGTAGCAGAAGAGTGAAGTAGAAGCCTGGTAACAGAAAAGTGAAATAGAAGCACATATTCAATTGAATATTCTTGGCACCCTGGTGAGGTTCAAGACAATCGGAAAATAGAAGATAAAACAGAAAATAGAAGATCAGCTCCTGGTGAAGTCTGGTCAACAAGGTCACGGAAAATGTTGGTAAGGCCCAGATATTTCAACTTCTTTCTCTTTCACGGAAACCAAAGAATAAAAAAAAAATCATAATGACAGACTTGACTTTTAATGACATTAAAGATAAAATGGAACTATTCAAAATAAAATTACTCATGGTAAATAGGAACATGGACGACTGGATCGAAACTAACATGACAGAACTTAATATTACAAGACAAAACAAACTAATAGGTAAAAACGGACGAGATATCTTGAAAAACGCTTTAGGACATTATCAAAAATTATTTATAGAATTCGAAATAACGTGTCAAAAAAATCCAGTGGGAAAAGAAATGTATAAAACCGAAAGTTACAATATGATTAACCTAATTTTGGAATCGGAAGATAAAATTATGGCAATTCAAAATATTTTAGAGGAAATGACAAGCTATGACAGTAAAAATTCAAATTCGAGCGCAAGCGCTAAACAATTCAACAAATTCGATCTAGGCGTCAATCTACCTAAACTGACACTACCGACAGATTATCAATCATTAGATGACAACATAGA
>KZ651159.1:485147-509384 GCA_001010745.2 Gerris buenoi | reverse complement strand
GGAAAACATCCATATAAATACATCGAAAAGACCATAATTATAAAAAAAACAGATTTTGTCAATAAAAATTAAAATAATATTTTTTTCGAAATTTCCAAAAAGTGGTATCTTTACTTTTGGTCGAAGAATGTTCAGGAATTTTTTCAGACTTTTTGCACTTCGCATAAGCGAGATAGAGGGGGGGGGACACTTTTCATACCCACTTCAAACTTGCCTACTCTCGCCCTATTAAAGTTATATACAAAGAATTATATATTTTTGTAATCAGCTCGACGTACCCTTTCATATGATACCCCTCACGGTGTCGAAAAAAAAATGTTAACCCTTATGTTTTTTTTTACACTAATTTTTTAAAAAATATTTTTTTTTTAAGTCGCTATATTTTTACCATGGTGTGTAGGTACAAGACTATACATGCCAAATTTCAAAGTCATCGGACGAAAGGTGTAGCCGTAAGAGCAGGCGACGGATGGACGGACAGACAGACACATGCAGGAAATTATAAGGGTCCTTGGTTTTGCCTACGGACCCTAAAAACGTTCCAATGTGGTCCGATGCGCATGCGTCGGACAGTTCCAAAAAAGTTTGAAGTGTGGTTGGAACGAAGCTATAGTATATTGTTGAATTAAAGCCTCATTTATAGAACTATTAGTGATAGAACTATTATGAGAATCAATGTAATTGTATTGTCATGAAAGTGAACAGTCTGCACCAGCTCTTCTCAACCCTATGGTCACTATTTATTGTAAATCTTTTAGAGTTGCAAACATTCTTTGAAATTATAGAGATATAAATTAAAATTCCTTTTTAACTGCAATTGATCACTTCATAGGAATAAAAGAATGTTATTAGAAAAAGATAAAAATTAATTCTTCTAATGTTGATTAAACATAAAGCAACCACCCTAAAATGAAAAGAATACCAGTGCCACCTAATTTTGGAAAAACTGAATAAAACAAAACAAGAATAGTGCGACTTTAGTCGACCCATAAAAAAAGTCGAAAAGCTTACCTTCACTCGAAGGGTTCAGGAGAACTGCTACATTATATTTTAAGATAAAATAATTAAATTGAGGGGTTGCACTTTGATGCCTTCCTTAAAATGCGACATTGGAACCTAAAACTATTATAATTAAAAGGTACTAAATTGGGGGTTTGGCCTCACGGCCAAAGCCGCCTTCACGCCACACTGCCTCACGAGCAAGAAAAAAAAACCACACTGTCTGAATTTTTGCTCTTAATGGTTGGAGTGAGGAGTCTTTACAAGAATCAAAATATAAATGAAAACAATGTAAAAAAGAATTTGGATTTCAAAATTATAATTTACCACAAAATATACATAAACGGGCCAAACCGATCAATTTTTCACAATATTTAAAAACAATTGTCTATATAAAACTGAGCTAGAATACTAACGGTTACAACAAGGAGTAATAAAGGTTCCTAGAAGCTTTACTCTCTTCTCTTTTAACTTCTGACAAAGGGTCATCAGCCTGCTAACATGAATATTAAGGTTTACATTTTAAGATTTATTCATAATGACTTTTATTACTCAGAATAAAAAATATGCACAGCCAAATAAAATAAAACCATTTATTCTTTTTAAATCTTATTATTAAAATCAATATTAGTATATGATATAAAACTGATATCATTCAAAACAGACGCAATAAAAATAGTCTGCCACTTAGTGTGGCACATATTATCACACCTTGTTTTGCTTTTACTGCCAATTATTGTCCAAATAATTTAATTTTCAAAAATGGATTTCTGAATTGGAATTTTAAAGATGGAAGACGAACAAATTTCACTCAGAACAATCATATAGCTTCCTTTACTTCCAGTAAGCTTGGTGTCAAAATCATATATTTAATAAATACATACTATTGACTGCTTGAGAGAGTCTTGCAAGTCAATCTCAAGCAGTCAATAGAATAATGGCAGCTATCCTGGATTCAGTGTTTGGAAAGAGGTGTACTCGGAGAAGTTACTAAATAATTAGGTAGAATAAGGTCCTCTTAGTGAAAATTCTAATGAAAGGTGTCAACAGCGAGTGTGAAAACTGGAGGGGAATCACCCTTCTGTTGATCCTTTGCAAGGCGATGTCCTGTGTCATACTCAGTACCTTACAAGGAAAGATTAAATCACATCTTTGTAACTAACAAGCAGGCTTTAGAGCAAATCGGTCCTGCACTGATCATATTAGCATTCTTTGCATTATACAGGGTGACCCAGATTAAATGGTCAAAAAAGAATGAGCATGTTCTATCGGTCAAATGCAACAAAAAATGTTGAGTAAGCATATGGTGGATTCTCATTTGTTTTCGAGATATCAATTTTTTTGAAAAAAAATTGAAAATTTTGAAAAAATGCGCTATATCTCAAAAAATAAATGAGATAGCAAAATTTTGATAATAAGCAATTTTAAAGAGTATACAAAGCCCTTTCAGAATCACTCATTGGTTTTTAAAATAACAGCTTTGAACCATCTTTTTAGTCCCTTTATATTGTGACATTGCTATTATTTCTATTTTGAGTCCAAATTTCTGTAGTCTACTACTCTTAGTTGAGAATAGCTAGACATGTGGCGAATACAGGAAAAACTTCTCAATTTTATAAGCTTTTGAATGGTATATTAAAAGTTTAAGGTCATCGGAATAGTTTTCGAGTTATCACTAATTGAATGTTGCCAGCCATGTTTTTAGGTGGGGAAAAATACATTAAAAATTTAAAGATTTCGCAGGTTAATTAAAAGAAATAAATGAGGTAACACAAATATTTATTAAACTAATAAATCCGAATTGAAAACACTTTTAGAACATGTGAAATTACATTTTTTAATTATTAAAAAACAATTAAAGTCAAAAATCATTGTTCATAAATAAAAAATGTCTTGATTACCATTAGAAAACATGTATGATTTTGTATTTTATAACATTGATTATAACATAAAATAGTTTGTTCTTTTTAGAACCTTCATTTGTCTTAATTAGCTATAGTTCTAAGTAAGTAAAATGATTTTTTCAGGAAAAAAGCTAAAGAATGTCCAAGGGGGAAAAAATAAGTTAAATTTGCAAATAAAAAAGGGCTTTTGTTCTTTTTATGAATTCTATCGTGAGGAAAAGCTTCATATTGGTTTCCTTTGATAACAATGCATTGATGGCACCTTCTTCGCACAGCTGCTGTTACTTGTGCGTTAGTAATCATTCTGTTTGATATTGCAATACGTTCTATAAGCTGTTCTCTAGTTTGTGGCTGGACACGCTAAACCAGTTCTTTAATTGTTCCTCAGTAAAAGAAATCTAAAGTTGTAAGGTCAGGACACCTTGCAGGCCACTGGTCCTTGTCTTCAAATCCATCATCCTAGAAAATGTTCGTTTAGCCACTGTTTAACGAGCTCTGGAGAAAGAGCAACCTATTACTTTGTAAATTCAGGGCTAAAAATTGCGCTGGGCTGGGCACACACTCAGCAAAAACAAAATAAGGAGCTGCTAATAGAGTTAAACCCGAGAATAAATAAGATCGCTGTTTATAACTATAAAACATTTAGCCCTCCCCAACTTAATAAAACAATCTTTATTAAATAGATCTAGTATTCATCACTAACTATTTAATAAATTAAATTTACTAATATTCTTTTTGGAATTATTATTAATTCATTAAAGGGGGAGGGAGGTTTAAGTTTTCCTCTTCCAATTTAGTTTATCTATATTATTTAAATGTTTTGTAATCAAGCAAGTGTGTCAAATTGTGCAAAGGTTGCTTTTTGACGAGCAAATGGAGTAGGGGGTAGAGCCCCCTAGTTCATACAAAAAAGCACAACTTTAGATGCACACAACAAGATCTTTAAATTCATCCCTCGTTTATTAGAATCCCAAAAATTTGAAAATTTCTTGAAAATGAAGGGAGGATTTTTTAAATCCGATTTTCGATCTTTTTTGTGAAAAATAAATTTAGAATAGTTCCTAAACAAAAATAATGTATAAAAAATAAAAAATACTTTTTCACAAATATTAAAATTCGGTCCCATTTCCTCTTGCGTGGTTTTAGAAGATTGTACTTTTTCCATGGTACATTATGAAAAAAGTAAGAAGTGCAATAAATCTTCATTTAAGAACAAGCAGGCAATTTTATGAAGAGACTAATCTTCTAAGCTACGAATCTTAGAATAATGCTAAATATAAAAAAAGTTTAGTATTATTCTAAGCTACGAATGATTTATTTGTTGTGTCATTACCAGAGACCTTCAAATGCCTTTTTGCTATGGTGCCATACTAAAATGCCACATTTTGCCCATTTTTCGGTAAAAAGCAACATTTTGCCAATTTTTGGTAAAATGCCACACTTTTTGCCACATTTTGCCAAATTTAAAAATGTATATTTTGCATATTTCGGGCATTATTGCATATAATTGCATATTTCCAGCATAAGTGCATAGTATTGCATATTTTCCCATAAATATTCTACTTTTTTGTTAGAAATTTCCACTAAGGTGCATACTTTATATGGTTTTTCTATTCAAACATATATTATTTAGGTACCAAAACCTTTTAAGGATTAGAAGACATTCACTGTCTAACGGTGCAAGTAGACCCCCTGTCCTATAAGCTTCTGCAAGGACAGGGGGTTTACCAGTCCCTACTGGTTGGTACCCTAAGCAGGCTTGTTTTCTTGTTTTTGGACTTAATCCCGGTCAAAGCTACCGCTGACGATTCATAGAGTGCTGCCCTTATTATCGGATTAAAATGGCTTCGTTACCCAAATGAATGCACAACACGTGCATTAGAATATTACATTAAGGTCATAGAGGGCTCGAAGAATCGGCAAATTTGGCTACCCCAAAAGCAAAGAGTGCCCTTAACAACAGCCAAGACAGTCAGTAGATTGGAATTTATTAAAGCTAATTTCTGGGTTCTTCCAAATATTATTGAAAAACTGGAGACTCGCAATTAAGAGCTAACGAAAGCTAGACGAAATAGAAAATCTGACCCTAGCTGATGTCACTGCCGTAAAATATGTTCCAGAAGTGTGGTGCGACGTTGAGACAACGTTTTCACATTTCAAAATGGTTCTTTCTGACCGCAGACGAAATTTTAAGATTACAAATTTAGAGAAAGTCTTAGTTTTTCAGACAAATTTTCGTTCTTACTAGTAAATTTAAACAATTTTTAAAAAAGTTATTGCTTTATAAATATAGTCAATAACTTTATTTTTGGTGGTTATTATCTTTAAGTGCATATAGATCCGAACTCTACTCATCACTGGTCAATGTGGGTCATTATCATTATAGGTTATTGTAAATACCTGTAAATTGTAATAAAGTAGTTAATATGACTCAAGTTGCACGATTGAATCTCCCTTTTGCAATGGAAAATGGGGGGGGGGATGGAAAGTTGAAAAATAAA
Organism: Gerris buenoi; assembly: GCA_001010745.2. NCBI lineage: Eukaryota > Metazoa > Arthropoda > Insecta > Hemiptera > Gerridae > Gerris > Gerris buenoi. The sequence goes on along the minus strand of KZ651159.1, from coordinate 503,980 downwards.
TGCCACATTGGCTAAAATAAATGCCACATTTGGCCAAAATAAGTGCCATATTGCCACACTTTATAGTGCCACATTTCTTAAAAATATATGCTACATTTTGAAGGTCTCTGGTCATTACACACATTTGCAATCCGATCCAAAATTTCACAAAAAAAATGCCCCTCCCCCCCATTAAAGAAACCCTAAAAAGTACTTACTTAATGCCAGTACTTCCCTGTGATTTTTTTTTATTGCTTTGAACAACAAACGACGATTCTAATGAAACAAATTTCCCCCAAAAAAATGTTTTTTTCTTATCTAAATTTGGTTATAGGCTCATAAAAAGTTGTAACATTTTAAATAAATTAGATGTATGTATAAATGACGTTGACACAAGCGTTTTCAGTCATCATTTGAAACTGAAACCTCAAAGCGATATGAGAATAACAAAAACTCTCCGGCTTTTCTGAAACTTAACGCATATAATATGTACAAATTTTCAAGTCTCTGGGTTAGAGGCGTGAGCTTTTGACGTGTGTGTATGGACGATTGGAGGAAGGGGTTAATTTATTAATATTGTATTATAAATTGTTTTATAGTCAATATTAATTTTTTATTTAAGAAAAAAATCACTCTATCTAGGAAGTTGTTACCTCCAAAAAAATAAGGTCAAGCTTTCCATAATTCCCTCTTGAGATAATATTCAAAAATTCAAAACTAATCGCCAAAACATGAGCATGAGAGTCAAAGATGTTATATAATAGAGATGGAACGTTAAGAAGGGGTTTGAGGCAAAAAAGTGACCCCATGGAGGTATTGGTAGAGTAAAAGAAATTGGAGGAAAAAAGCATACTGCGCATGCTCCGTGACCTTTGACTGGGACAAATTACCTTCTTTGATAGTTTTAAGGTTACCTCTGGTTAATTTTGAATCAGGTTATGGTAACCTGCCACACGTTTTCTTGGTAACCTATAACCAAGAGGAAGGTAATTTGTCCCATGGAGGTGACATTTTACATATCTCCATGGGGTCACTTTTTTGCCGCAACCCTCAATCTGGTTATAACATCTTTGATGAGAGTAGAAAGAAGGTTATGTTTTTGAAGAAGGTTATATGTTATCTAAATTTGCTTTCATTTTATACGTGGGAGATATTTTCGACGTTATGTAGTAAGTTAGGATTTTTTATGGATAGATCTGAATTTAAATTACCTTCTGAATCTCAAATTGTACCAAGAGTCTCTAGTTTTTAGTTATGCCTTATGAAATTTTATTAACGGAGTCGTTAGGAAGCGATGGGTCTGAAATAGTTTACGTGAAACCGCCGGAATCTAACAGATTGTCAAGATTGGATTCGTCACTTCGAAGCGGAGGTATACCCGGTAGACTGTGGCGTGTTATCAAAGAAATTCTACTACCCAGGGGTTACCCGGACACAGTGAGCCAGGATTACACCGAGTACCAGGTATGGGACACTGTACAAGCTTTTTCCAGCACTCTCGGACACACTCTCAGTACTCACGCAGTGCTGGTCGGGGTCGGGGTAGGTAACAAGGAAGCTTCAGCTCTAGGCGCCGCCATCACATGGATATTTAAGGACGGTGTCGGTATGGTGTCCAAGATATTCTTCGCTTGGGCCAGTGGGTCCGGCTTCGACTCGGACTGTAAGAAGTGGCGTCTTTTCGCCGACTTCATGAACGACGCGGCAATGTTACTGGAGCTGATTCTTCTTCCTGCGCTAGTCAACCACTCGATGGAGGTACTCTGTATTACTTCTTCTTTGAAAGCCATCGTCGGCGTTGCAGGGGGTGCCACTAGAGCATCGGTTACCCAACACCAAGCTATCTCCGAAAATACAGGGGATGTCGCAGCTAAAGACTCCAGCCAAGAAACTTGTGTGAATCTCATCGCATCCCTTTTAGGGGTTTTTCTTTTGTCAAATTTCACAGGCACTCTTTTTATTTTTCCTCTGTTCGCTTTTATTATGTTTCTTCATCTGTATGCCAACTACAAAGCCGTGCGGGCTCTGAAATTCAAAGTGCTGAACCCAGAGCGGTTCCATATTGTTCTTTATCATTATCTGACTGGGGGGTACATCATGGTGCCTGATGTGGTAGCAGATATGGAGTCTGTCAGTGTGTTCTCGGGATTTACAGATGAAAAATTGAGCGGATACAAGGTTAAACTCGGTACTTCCCTTCAAGGACTCAATCTCACTTCTAATCAGCTACGCATGATATCTAGCTTATATAAGGATAAGTTTTTCATGCTGGTTCAGAGTACCATATGTATACGTACTGTCCTATCCAAGGCAGGTGGTGTTAAGGACCTATTCCAAGCGTACTTCCACGCCCTCATGCTTGCGGTAGCCTCTTCATACAGCTTGTCCAACTTGCCAGAATGCTTAATGGACCCTTCTCTCTCAGAAGATTGCGGATTCAAGCGTTATCTCCGAGTACTTAGCAGGATAGAGATTAGGAAGGAAAGAGAGCTGCTAAACATAGAGGAACTCATAGAAATTGATCAATTCTGTAGTGAGGAATTCAAGTCATTTTGGAAGGGCCTCAATGCGGCAGGCTGGAGCCTTTCTTCTCATCAGTTTCACGGAGTTGACAGCGGTTGGAGAGCCACCTGGGGAGATCTCTTGACTTCCCAACACCACCACACCTTCAAGCCACACTCCCTCTGATATAACCTCTTATCTCGTTCAATAAAAATACTCGACATCCGTCCAAATACATTTGCCTTGACTTGAACCTTAATACTTTTTATCTTCCAAAAATTGAGGAAACCCTTGATAATAATAATAGGTTAGTTCCAACCACACTTCAAACTAGTTTCAAACTGTACGACGCATGTGCATTAGCTAGCAAAAAGTGGTGTCCGATGCACATGTGTCGGACAGTTTCAAACCAGTTTGAAGTGTGGTTGGAACAAACCTAATGTGTATTATTTCATACTAATATAGTTACTTGAACAACCTAAGTGAAGCACCACTTGAAGAATGGCAGTGAAATGTAATTAATATCCATAAAAAAGGTAATACTGAAATCAAAGTTGTCAATCCAGAAGGCTGATCCTAACCTTTGACTTTTTAAATTGAATTTATACTTTTTTAAAAAAATATTTTGTATTAACATAAGATTTAGTTTAAAGAATGCGCAAGACTGAATGAGGCACTTTTTTTTCAATATTTTATATTAACAAAAAACAAAACACAAGATTTAGTTTAGAGAACACGCTAGACTGAATGAGGCACTTGTTAAGTTAAAAACAGGTATAGATGTGGACCTTAATCTATGCCCAGTATATTTATTTACCTTGTATTAAGTTTGATTTGGCTGTAACAAATTTGTTATTTACTAAGCCCTTTATGCAAGTGAAAAGATAAAAGTTAACATAAAGTATTTAATCTTTAGTATGCTGGAGGAATATAACTCTTTACATATCTGACCATTTTAATAGATTCTTATGAGCTGTACTCTGCACCACATATTTTCCTTACCTATGGAAATACAGCATTATTAAAATGTTCCCTAAACCTAATAAACCACACCACTTTGTCACATCCTATCGTCCAATTAGCCTTCTTCCAATCTTCGGCAAAATCCTAGAAAAACTCCTTTTAAGACGTATTTAAAAAATATTCCAGTCATCCAATATCCTAGCCAATCATCAGTTTGACTGCTCACAACATTCCACCATCTAACAGTGTCATCGCGTTGTAGACTCCATCTCGTCCTCCCTTGAGCGGAAACAGTACAGCACTGGTGTCTTTCCTAGACGAGGCCCAGGCCTTTGACAGGATTTGGCACCAGGGTCTTCTGTGGAAACTAAAGGGCGTCCTTCCCTTTACCTACTACCTTATCCTCAAATCCTATCTCCATGAAAGACACTTCCATGTAAGCTGTGGCTCGTCTCTCTCACCTACGAGTCCTATACTTACTGGTGAACCACAAAGAAGTATTCTAGGTCCTCTGCTGTACTCCTTTTATACATCTGATATTCCCCCACATCCAAGTACCCAAATAGCTACCTTTGCTGATGACAAATATATATTTTCCTCCTCCCACGACCCTAATATAGCAGCAACCAACATCCAAAACCACCTTATCCTTCTTGATCCTTGGTTAAAGTAATGGAGGATAAAAGTTAATGAGCACAAAAGTGTCCATGTCACTTTTACTCTCAGACATTCAACTTGTCCTACAGTCATCCTCAACCAAGCAGCGATCCCACAATCCTCTTCTGTAAGATTCTAGGACTACATCTTGATCGACGATTGACTTGGGCTCAAACACCAAAACTAAACGTACGGACTAACAGACGATATAAATACTCCTTTTGCGACTTCTTGACCAAAGATCCCACCTATCCCTTTATAACAAAATCCTTATTTATAATTCAATCCTTTAACCCATTTGGACCTATGGAATTGAGCTCTGGGGTTGCACCAAGCGCTCAAATTCCAGACTCCAATCCCTTATATCAAAGATCCTTCAAAAAATCACCAATTCCTCAACTTACGTTTCTAACCTTACAATTCACCACGACCTAAAAATTCCTTTATTTCATGACTGCGCTTCCACCCATTATAAACAATTCCATGAAACCTTAAATCACCATCCTAATCCTTTAGTCAAATCCATGGCATCCCTTCATATCCCCAACCAGCCCGTCGGCTGAAGAGGCATTGGCCACATGACCTGCTACTATTGTTCGCAACCTCAACCGATGAAGTAGATTGATACTATGCACGACAGTAGTACTACCACTGGGTAGCCTCTCCTCTCATGACAATCCATGTCACTCAAGCATATTGTTATCCTTATTACTTATAGCAAAATGAAATTGCAAGTAATGTATATGTATAATTAAAAAAAAAAGAATCATTCTTATTATAGAAAGGTTGAAATTATTTTATTTTGTTATACCAGGAACATTATTTTAATTACAACCAATCTTTAGGTAAGGCCTATTTTCTATCTTGACATTGGCAAATCAGAGAACATTAATTTAATTTGAGACCAGCTTTAGATTTCAGACAAGTTATTTAAAAATCTTTATCCCACATTATCTCAGACACAATCATAAAAATATATTGGTATTATCATGCATAGCTGAGATAATCCTTCATGACTTTCATCATAATTTGAAATTCTCAATATATTAATACATACATACATCCCCACTGTCTCGTCTGAAAAAACTAGACTTAACTTTCTTTTTTTTTGGTGCATAAAGAACTGGTGTTGAATGAAATTGCATGTTCTTCTTATATCTGCCATATTTGTTTTCAAAATGGCTAACAGGAAATATTTTTCAGGTTAAAACTTGGACATTCTTAATCTACTTTAAAATGGTATGTGACAAGCTATATTATAAGCATTAACTTTTTTCCAAGCCAACATTTATGCCTCATGTTTTCAAAATGCCGGCAAAGAATGGAAATGTAGTAATTCAGTAGAGCGTCGATTATCCNGTTCAGAGTGAGAGTGACTTACTTAACTAAGATTAGAGTGAGTTAGACGATACCCCCCTAGAAGAGAGTTGAGTCCGGGGGAGAAAAGGGAGATCTTGAGAGTTACATAGTTCTAACCGTCTAGACAGAGTGAGGGTGATGTTATATTCGTCAGAGAAGAGAAAAGCCTGAAAGGAGAGACAGAGAGTAGGTATATTAAAATGTCAGCGAGAAAAGGAAAGTAGATAGTAGTTGCGTTCATCCCCACTACACCTCAGCCAGTACTACTTCCTTCACATATTCCATAACTATACTCATACCTTCTCACACCACGTCGGCCGCTACCATGTATTTTCGGGGGTTGGCGAGCGAAGCGAGTAGGGGGTGGAGCCCCCTAGTTATATATTATTATTCTTATATTTATTGTATTAAAATTTTTAAATCAAAGTGAAAATAAAACAATTATATAAATTACTAGCAATATTGCATCTTCACTAATAACAATGATAATAATAAAGAATAAAAAAAAAGAAATAATTTCAAAGTTCTAAAAGTCAAACACGATTAACTTTCGTTTTTTTTTTTTTTTTTCACTATGCACTAGATAAATAAAACAAATATGCTTTTTGCAGAAACGTGGTTGATTATTTTTACATCTTCCCATTTAATTTCTTAACGAATTTTGATTATCTGAACTACCCCAAAAAACATTAGTTCGGATAAACGACGCTCTACTATAGTTACACATTCTTTTCTAACTTTTCAAGACCTTCAAAACTATATACATGTCATGTTAACTAAAACCTTTTAGTTTAGTTATAGTTATTCAACATTTTGAAAATATTAAATTGAAATTTTAATAGTCAATTACTCTTTTAATACACATGTATGCCATGCTACAATTTTTTATTTTTTTTTTTGTTAAGTTCCTTGTCATCTTGAAAAAGTTTAGTATGAAATTTTCAAAAATAATACAGTTGTAAAAAATGCTGTGATGTACCTGTGCCTAATTACGTTGAAATAAATAAATGTTTACACCAGTTATCATATAAAACTTTGGTCTCTAAAGTATCACTACGCTCTTTAATTGTTTACTTTTGTAATCTCTTTTGAATAATACATAGAAAACTGTGGACCAATTCTTTTTCTTTTAGTTCCGGAACACTTAGCTTGTTGGCGCTTAAAATCTACATTCTGCACCCAACATGGGGTATTATTTTCTTTTGACTGTTAAGGTACAAATAATGTTGAAAATAACTCTTTACACTAACAGTTAATTACATTGTTGGTAATAATCTTTTATATAATTGAGTAGTGTCCTGACGGCAACGGCGACGACTCACCTCTAAATGATTTATAACGTTAAAAATTGATGCGCAATAAGCTGGAACTGAACCAGTGACCTCTTGTGCGTCAGGCGAAAACGCTACCTCGATGCCATTTCATGTGTAGTAAATAGATATCTATTTAAATATGTATTTTAATTATTATAACTTTTTATTCCATATTTATTTTAACCATATTTATTCTGCCCCTTGCCACGGGCATAACGGCTAGTTTAATATAATACACCCTTGTAATTCTTTTATATAAGTATTAGATGGCTGAAGAGGTGTAATAAATAGACGTAATTAATTTATTTATGTATTTTTATAAACTCTAAATTAGAAGTAACAATGATGTGTATCACACATTAAAAGATATAAATTAGTCAGCAACATTGGAGAATGGGTCGTCTTGAAATAAGTAAAGCAGTTGCAGCCAATGATACTATGGCGAGTGCCTAAAGAAGTCTGTTGAGTGATTTTGATTAATAACTTTGTCATGTGAGACTAACTTTTTTGTAATTCATACTGTTATTGTTGTATTTTTATACTTGTGTGGTTAATTACAATAATTTTAATATATATTAGAGTGTTTTATTTTCTGCAAAGTAAAACTAGGCTAGTAACAGAAAAAAAAACTTTATTAACATGGTGTTTCAGCTAAAACCAAAACGGAAAATTGACAGCATAAAAACGTGTTTTAGGGGGGGTAAAAATTCTAAATCTTTCTTTGGGGAGGACCCCCCGGTACATCACTGGCCCCTGGCCCGTCTTCCCTTTCAATGTTGACAATGTGGCCCTTGATTAAAAAAGGTTGGGCACCCCTGCATTAGACCATGGAAGGAGTTTGCTTTGAAACAAAAATATCAATATGGGGTAATACAACGTTATAAAAAAAACAAAAAAAAACTGAAGCATAAGAATTAACACTATTCCAACTTAAGCCAGTGCCTTTGATGTGTGATCAAAGGCACTTTTCCCCATATTTGCATCAATTAGAGTAAGGACAATCTTCACATAGGTTATGTCCTCAGGAGCTGGCTTTGGATAGTTCTTACTTAAGCGCAATATGAGTTTTTTTATTATGTGCTTAAAAAAGAGAGCGCAGGGTGAACAGGGAACAGTCAATGTCTAATGTTCTGCTACTAATATGTTGCTGCTAGCATTTGCTGCAATGTCGTACTCCGGAGCCTGTAGGTACAAAGGTCATTCTTGATGTGACCTTTTACATAATTTATTAGTAACTAATGATAAATAAACCAGGTAATAAAAACTCAACATTTTCTCTTCAGTCAATGCCAATAGGAAATGAAAAAAACCATTATATTTATTTATTTACATAGAAGAATTATGTACAAATAATGCTGATAGAAAAAAAAAATATACAGCAACTACATCTTTTTTTCTTTTTTTTCCATTTGTCTGATTTAATAGTCCAACAAAGCACTACACAATAAGTGTACATTTATATTATTCTTATTATTTTATATATCCTTCTTTTAAAAACACTATCAAGATCTGAAAGAGGGATATTTACCCTAAAATTTTCAATGCAATGCGATCATAAAATATTATGTTTAAATTTTCTTTTAAAAAAAGTTTGTAGCAAGTAATGATGCGCCTGTATAATATCAAAGCAAGGTAAGGTGAGAGGAAAAAATATTGTAAAATCTATACATATTATAAAAGTGAAAGCCCTCACTCATCACTAATTCCCCAACTTCCACTTTCCGAATAGGTAGAAGGTTCGCATTCTTAATAGTTATTCAGTACGAATTAGAAATAACTAAGCATAAAAAACGATAGACTACAACTCCTAATTTTCGATTTTGAAAGATTCCTTATGATAGCTCCAAGTCATTCCAAGTTGGATAAAAGAAGAAAAGAAACATAACCCATTATTATATATTAATGGAAAATAAATTAATTTTTGTCATTGCTATAAATTTAATTAAATCTAATGACTTTTATCATACAAATAAAACTTACATTAGTCATAATAATAATAAAAAACTTGAAGAGCAAAATTAATCCAAAAAAACAGACAGTAATCTGAATCCAATTTACCAAGTGAGTATTACTCTCTAAGTTTCAAAAAGTCTCTGTAGATACAACTAACTTTATTAATTTATTTTTTTTAACTAATCGCAGCTTGTAAGAGTAACAAAATAAATGTAGATATAATAATAATAATTTGTAGCTTAACAACCAGCAGACTTAAACTATATGTAGTGATGGACAAAGTGTAGGTATGACACTCAATCCTTGTATGATCTTTTTGGACCTATAGATATCCTTTATTAATATAAATAAAGGGTATAAATTAAGAAAATTTAAATGATGAAAACTAGGTAGTTTCATAATTATTTCATTTATAAATAAAATGATAATTAAAATATTATAATGATTATAGCCAATAAATAATATACATATTAAGGGATATGACTACTTCTATATGCAGGAGAGAGTATATTCTGTTGTCTAAATAATAATAACTTAATAGCTTTTTCAAAGATATATTTACCACCGTAATCTATATTTATACCAGACTGTATTCCATTGCTAATTAGCACCGAGGCAAGTGGAACGCAAATGGAAATTTTCACTACACATTTTCAGTTTAGTCAATTTATACAAGAAGACTAGATATTTCAAGAAGACTTTTGAGTAAAGAATAGAAATGTAATACTAAATTATAAAATAAATTAGTTAAAAACAAAAAATGGTTTGTAAGATACCTACTTACAACATTTGATCCTGTTAAAACACAAACAAAAAACAGAAGGAACAGTAAATAAAACACTCCCAAACCCATTTAAATCAAATCCATAAGAAAAAATAATTGAGTAGGCAGTAAGTAAAGCAGTACTGAGCAAGATATTTTTACTCCAAGTAAAGCCACACCACATGGAATTACAACTTAAAGACTTTAAAATGTTAACAACATTTAACTATATATTAAAAGTAATATTTTTTTTCAAATTTTATAGGATTCAAAGAGTAAATATGAAGACAATAATTAAAAACATATAGTTTTATGTTGTACAATGTATAATAATAAATATCAGTAAATTTCTAAACAAAAAAGTGTAATCAGTAAATTGGTTTTCCGATGAAATGCCCGTCATAAAGGGGTTGAAGTCCGACACTTATCTTCCTCTTCTAAAAGCATCTTCGGAGGTGTGATGCATCGTGAAGTTGACTCAAAGCAAACACAAGATCTACTTACTTCGAGTCAACATCACAATGAAGAAGCTTCCAGTAGTGGAAGCAAAATGTTGGACTTCAACCCCTATGTAAGACAGATTTCACCGGAAAACCAAATTATTTATTACGAGTCAGCCTGCAGAAGCCTTCACACTAAGTAAACTGTAATCAGTTTATTTATAAACACTGAAACCAACTTCAGGCCAATACATATTGGAGCTTCAATCAATCTACTTGATCTGATCATTAGTGTAAATCATATTTTACTTATCTGGGACTGGAACCAGCGATATTGGCATTAGATAAGCCAAAGCATGGGGAGAATAATATGAGTTGTTTGAAATACAATACTTACATACAAATTATGGATTGTAAATTACAAAGAATGACCCTATTCTACAGTTTATTTTTGTTGTTGAAAAAAAAATGCCTAAGTTAAGTTTTTTCAACCTAAATTTGTTTTATATTGAAGTTATTCCCATTTAAAAAAAAATGAAGATTATCGAAAGAATGAAATGTGTTAAATGTTTATTGTGGTTAGACAAATATTACATTTTAACTTGAATAATAATTGAAGTTATTCCCATTGTTCAACCTTTTTCAGATAAAACAAACAATCAATCAAGAGTTAATAATTAAGAGTTTTCTTAAATTTTATATAAAATAAGCCTACTATATATATTAATATATATAAATGTATGTATGTATAAATAAGTGTGTGTGTATACCATCATTTTTGTCATAAAATAAAAAAAATAAAAAATCACAGTAAAATGCTTGATTAGCAAGCAGTATAGTCCCTTAATAATTTTTTTAAAGTTTTAGCATGCTTTGCATTTGATTTGGTATTTATATAATATTTCAATTTTAACAATTTTGAAAATTCATCTTCATACAATACATTTCTCATTTTTTTTTTTTTTTTTCAAAATCCTACTTAAAATTCAAGTCCAGATGAGTTAAGCTCAACTTTAAAATTGTTAATTTTAATTAATCTAACGATAAAGCATCAAATAAGTCAAACTCAATCCAATATAATATATTACCAGTTTGTACTAAGTTTTATAAGTCAAATTTAAAAACACTCAAACTTTTAAATAAATAAAAGTAACAAAAAGTAAGGATTGAATAAATTGCATAAATCTGCTTAAAATGAAGTTACACAAAACAACATATTGCAAATAAGGTAGTTTATGCAATAGAATAAAGAAAAACGTAATCCACTTTCCATTGCAAAGTTTATAATTTAAGTTAGGTGCAATATAATTAAATCATCAGACAATAACAGCATCCACCTGTCTTTCTTAAGCTTCATCGAAACTGAACCTGGCTTTTGGGATTTTAAACTGTATTATAGCAGTGATCCAAGTTTTTAAATAATTTGCAATGTCAATTATATATTTATATATATTAAATTAATAAAAACAGAGGAGTGTAATACCTAAATATAGGAATTATAGGAGAGAAGTGGTTTGTAATTAAGATGGTAGGATTAGGAAGGTAGAAGGATTTATCTGCGGTGGTGATGGTGGTGTCTAGAAGAGGAGGACCTGTGATAGGATCGATGGCTGTGTCTACTACGAGGAGAGGAGTCGGAGGAGGAAGAGCGTCTACTATGTCTGCTACTGTGTCTACTACTCTGTCTGTGCTTGCTGTGCTTCGAATGTCTACTGCTTGAATCGCTGCTTCTCCTTCTCCTTCTGTGCCTAGACCTTCTCGAATCTGAGCTTGAATCTGAAGAAGAGCTTGAACTTGAGGAAGATGAACTGCTCGTTTCCCTACGGTTGCGTTTCCTTTTCCTCGAGCTGTCGCTCGCCCTTCGCTCAGGAGTTTTAGAGCGGTATTTTGAGTCACTGTTACGTCTCGGTTTTGAATCACCTCGATCGTCGTCTCTCTTACTTTTCCTGCTCTTCCGATCCTCCTCCCCACCACTCGAAACTGAAACAACAAAGCTCCAAACCCTCGTACAAATGTTAACATACAATCACCTAACCTATTTGTCCTAAAATTTATCAAAGATTTGTTTTTCATTCACCCAATAGTAAATTATAAAAAAAGGAACAGTTTCATAAAAACCCAGTAAATAAGTTAAATTATTAGTTATACTTACATTTTTTACTATTTATGTATAAATTAAATGATCCCAATGCAGGTAATTACAGTTAAAAAAAAAATCACAATTTGACCAAACTATATTAAATTTATTATCATTATTTGACGGGGGTATATATGAAAGGAAAAGCCACAGACATTGATAAAAAGGGTTTTTGGAAAATTCCAAAAGTATTCGTCAATCCCCAGAGTAATGATTTTTTTTATTTATATAATTTAACAACGTGATACAACAATAGACTCCCTTAATTAATAAAACTGTAGGTTTTTTTTTTTGAAGAGGTAGTTTAGAAAGAGAGGAAATGAAACAGAAGGAACTGTTTGAAGAGAGGTAGTGAGGTAGATAGAGATACATACCTGTGTGTTGTGGGAGTACCTGTTGATCGGAGGCCGGGGGTGTTGAGGCCCTTGGCTCAGGGCTGGAGTCATATACTGCTGTACTAGAAGGTACCACAGAGCTAGCGCTAGGTTGTACTTCAGGCATTAGACTCTGGGTAACACCCTGTAATACTTTCTTCTCCCTTTCCTCCTGTTCTTCCACTTCTCGCTCGATTTCAAGTTCTTTTGATTCAAAATCTTCTTGTTTCCTTCTAATACGAGCCTGTAAATACACAATTAGAATAATTAGTTCCTATATTTGAGAATATAAGGGGGGGGGGATACATAGGAATACCTATGTATAATAAATTAATTAGTAAAGAAGAAAGGAGTTGAGTAGAGAGCTAAAGGAAGAAAGTAGAGGAAAAGCTCCTTACACCTACAAGCTGCAACTTGTGAGAATCCTAGCAAATAAGCCTGGACCAGCATATATGTGTCAGTTTAAAGAGGATAGAATGTATCCAACACTAAAACAAATGTCCTGTGCCTTTTATCTGTGGGATAAATGGGAGCCCCATACAGATTTTTAATTTTTTTTAGCCTTAGATATAAGGAAAATGGTATTAGGTCTTTACAGGATACTTAGCACATTTGTCTGATATCAATATTTTAGAACACTATCTTTGCAGCATGAATATTAACATTACTACTAGAGCACTTGTATTAAAAGGGGTTTGAACAAAAATTAGAAAATATTTTTAGGGTTTTTAAAGTCATACAAATATAATGCAAAGCATTATAAGTTATACAGGTTTACCACCAAAACTCCTTTATTTTAACTTATGGGGAGGCCGATGACTTTAACCCCTAAACTAAATTTTCCCAGCCAGACATCCACAAAAGTGAAGTTAATATTAAGGATTTAAAAATGTAAATTAACATTGTAATTAATAAAAAATGACAAAGACCCACACCCACACAAATACTCCGAACAAAAATAAATGGCACTTCTTAAAACCTCAAAATTAAAAATAATGAGAGAACTTACCCTGATCTCAATTTCTGATTCCTCGTCAGGTGAGTCCTGGTTATAATCACTATCCGAGTCAGAACCATAGATTCCAAGACCTAGAGGACCACATAAGTACAATTTAATAGAGTCAACCAACATGGTAGTGCCTACAGTGATCTCATACCCAAGCCCTCCGATCAAACTGTTGATATTCTGTCCTCTCCCAACATTTCATGTAATTTTCATGTAATAATCTAACAATTGTTAACCCCTTTCCTGCATTTGAAATTAAAACAAACTTTTTAAGGGAATAAATAAAATTGTATCACAGTCAAAGTTAAAATATATATTATATGCATGGTCAATACCTATTTACCAAGGAGAAATGTGTCTTATGTTTGGTGTAATGAGCATTGAAATTTTTAATATATGGATAATGTAATTGGTCCAATGGCAGCACAATCTGAGATGGTATCTATATCTAATTTGTACTTTGGGAAAGAGATTAAATACAGGCAATACCAATTATATCTAAATCAATTAAAGTAATTTTAATAATGGATTTATCAAATCAACAATTTTGAATAAATTACCTGAATGCCATTTTTCACCTTTTTAGTGCATAACCCCTTTCACAATCAGTGCTTTTGAGGTATGTTGAATACTGATAATCTAGACTCATGCCATCCAGAAAACTTAAAGGGCCACTTTGAACTGAGCTTTAATGTTTTTAGATTAACTCCTTGTGATACGGTAAAATAAAATAACTTTTCTGCGATATATAGCTAAAAATGTAAGCTTATTCTTAATTCAGAAACAAATATAGATGATATCAAACTTTATCGGCATAAATGAGTTTCTTTACAAACTAACAGTCATACAGACCTAAAGAGTAATGAGCAGGTAAAGAGTCCCACAATAAAAATTACCACTGTAGACAGCACCACCCTGAGATGTTAAAAACGTAAATAGTTGGTGATTATATTCCCTACTACCAAGTATAACATTATCGAACCTTTTGAGTCATAAAAAAAATACATAATATACATAAAAATAGAGATTTATAATAAAGTAAGGTAGTGTTTACTCACCGAGTTGGCCCGTTAAAGAAGACAAAGCCATTGTCTTGTTGACTGAGGTGGCTGAAGCTTACAAGATACACACACGGTCAGTTATACAACAAGGTAGTGCTTTCAAAGTATTATAATACAAAAATGTTTACACATCAACAAACAACATGGTAAGCATCCATAAGTCAAAAAAACAACATTATAAGTCCAACATAAAAATATTTAAATAAAATACACAAAAAAAAAAAAGTTGGAACCTAAAAAACTGGATGTCTTAAGGCAAACTCTTAGTAAAAAAAAAAAAATAATAATTGGTCTATTAGCAGAGATATTTATGAGTCAATAGGGACCTGGGTCTAAGCAAGAGCCAATTCAATTCAGATACATCTTGGGACTATTATTATCATACACATGCAATGCTTACAATAAAAATAATTTTTTTTGAGTGGTTAATAATCTATGACTTTATGAGGATATAAATATTTTTATTATTAATCCAGTAAGTAATTCCAAAGCACTCTTGAATTTATATGAACAAAATGAGTAAGTTTTCTGGGTTTATGGGAAATTAAAACTTTTTAGAAATCTACTTGTTTGGGCAAGCACCTTAATAATATAATCCTATTTATTGATAATTTTTATAAAATAGTAACGAACTAGTGGAAGAATAACTCTAAAACTTTGGGCCATAATATGCTTTGAATATAAGTTGTAATAGATGGAAGTTAAACACTATAGCAAAAGCATAAGATATTAAGACAATTAATATACCGTATTTGCATCGGATATAAAACGTCCTAGAATAATAACGCATCCCGATTTTTTAATCAAAAATTTGAAAAAAATATTAAAGCATCGAATGTAAAGGCAAAATCTTTAGTTCTCTTTTTTAATAATTTGTTCAGACGTCAGATTTAAGCAGGTTATGAATATTGTTAGAAAATTGAATCTTTATTTATTAGATGTTAGGCGCATTTAAATATTTATTTAGTTATAAGACAGATGCCAAGCTGGCAAAGAAATAGCAAGGTTAGATTTTGAAAATAAAATTTTGAAGCTAACAAGAACTAAATAGGTACAATGGAACCTCTTTCACCCAAAATCTCATCAGCAATTGAACATATTGAAATTCCTAAAAAAAATATATGAAATAAGGGGCCCTGACAATTATATCCTGGCATAATTCAGACAATTTGAAATAAAAAGTAGAAGCAAGATCTCAGCAATAAAATGTTGTTCTTACGTTACTCTAGAAACGGGGAAAAAGTGCGACTTGTATTCGAAGCAATACGGTATAAATTCTCATAAAAAATAAAATAAAAGGAGAATCAGGGAGGCAAAGGCTTTTTAAAGTAAAACCAAGAAGCATGTATTTCGACATAAAATATAAAAGCAATGAAATTATTATTTAAGTATGATGTGATAAAAAGTTTGGTTTTACTAAAAACTTTTCAATAATAATTTATGTTAACAAATAGTCATGTTATTCCTTAAGAGCAGTGTTCCAGGACAATAAAAGTTAATTATCCAGTATTAATGAGCTGTGCCAATGACTCAAACAATAAAGACCTTCTCCACAAGAATGGTCTTAGAAATATGTAGGTTCAAAATATTTTGATTAACAGAATTCTACTTCTGAAGACATTATAAGAGGGTCAGAATTCATCAGTGTGATGAAAGCCTAAAATAAAACTTAGATTTCTTACTCAAAAATTTAACCTCAGATACACATTATGTTTTTAATATTTAAGTAAATAAAAATGATTTTGTTGCTGCAATATTAGTATCTGTTGACTTAAGAGTCTTGTAAACGAGCAACATTTGATGAAAATGTTTGACAGGTAATAATGACCGAGCTTCAATGTTTAAAATCCAGATATATTGCCAGTAATAAGGTACATACTGAAAATACTGTGGTTTTTGTTTCTGCTCTTCACCTACATGCCTCTGCTGTTGATTTTTTTGAGTTTTAAGAAAGTAATAGAGTGGTTCTCATACAGCAAAAAGTTTGGGCTATACGGTGGCAGAAACATTGCTGGAATATATCTGGATACATCCCATCTTGCCTGGCAATAATGCTGGCAACACATTGCCGAATATATTGCCGTGCTCTACAGATATATTGCAGGGCCATGCAAACATATTGCCGGCAATATCTCTAGTTTTTAAACAATTTAGCCTGGCCATATTGCTCTAAAATGTTGCTCGTTTGAACCTATATAAGTAAAGTCAACATTTCATAATTAAGGGAACCTAGAACTTTGATTTATATTTCAAAGTGTAGGCATGGAGAGAATTGTTAGTAAGAAAATACCACACTCCTCAAAACCCTGCCTACATATTACCAGGAGATAAACCAAAATTAACAGTAACATCTGAAGTAGATAAGCTAGAGAGAAAATGGTGGTTATACTTGCAATGATTTGTAAACGAAAAATTGTATTTTCAGATAAATCCCCTGCATTAAACCAATATTCCTCCTATTAAGCTATTAATTATTTGATAGTTAGACCCAGGGAGACTCAGTGGTAAATAACTGCCTGTATATGTCTGGTATAGCGTACTGTAGTAAAGCAACTCATTATACCTTTCCTCCTATGTTTTTTGAGAACGGTTTCGGCTATCTTTTTCATTTCCTCGCCAGTGACTTCCATCAGGAGCTGAGTGAGGATCCTTCTTACTCCCAGCATCTGTAATGAATGAGCAACAAAACAGCAGGCATAAGTAGAGTTATATAAATTAGTGTAAGAAATCATGAGACACTCATAACATCAATATATAACAATAAGCGTGTTGAGCCACTGCTCTTTGTTTTTGAAATACTACGGAATGACAGAGACATGTAATTAGGCTGTTTCTCTAACAGTTTCTAGGCCACTTATTTCTACTAGCTTAAGAATAAAAACTATCGTCCAGGCAGCCGATACTTTGTTATTTGTATTTTCTGTTTTGTACTTATCTTACGAGGGTTCAGGGTTCAACATCTGGAAGACCCATTCTCCGATTGTTGATATTAGCTAGTTACTCAATAAAATTAGTACCTCCAGGTCTTAATCTGGATTATATAGCTAATGGGAGTCAACACCTTGATACCATGTCCCAGCAAAGAGCAGTACGGTTGCCCCAAGCAGTATAGACTAATCTATGTCCACATACTAGTTTTACTTTGTTAATCAGTCCACATCAAGGTCCATAAGCTTAAAAACTAAGCTAGTTCCTTACCTAATATAACAATATTAAAAAATGCACTGGTGGTTGACAACTTAACGTTAGTAGTTAAAAATGTCAGGAAGGGAATTTGTGGGAGACATCAATAAAATTATAAAAAAACTAATATTTGTATCATCTGCGAGCAGTGTCACACTTATTGGCTGTAAAGGCAATGTGTGGTAAAAAAAAATTGTAGAAATAGAGACTTACAACAGATTGGAATATCTCCTCTTTAGTTTTAGGCTGGGGTGGTGAAGGGGTAGGAGACTTTCTTGATAAGATAACAGGGGCTGGTGAAGTCTCTTTACCTTGGGAACCATCACTCTCGGACCCAGAATCCACCTGAAACATAAATTGATTTGTATGAAAGCTAAGTGTTTATTAACATATGTTTGAATCCTGGAAGGGTAGGAAGGAAGAAGAAGAAGACTAGTACTTTTCTTCTTCTATGCATCTTTCTAAAGCAGTAGATAATATATAGGGTGTGTAGGTCTCAGATGAAACCCTTACATTATTAATACCTTTTCTGCTTATTATTCTCATAACTGACCGTCACAATTACAAGTACTGTGTATTATTGATCATCACAAGTTCCCCAAATGAGACCCAGTAGTTATACAACCCAAAAAATCACTAATATCCAACTTGAGATTAGAAATTTAATGTATATAGGTTAGAGATAGATTACACTGTTCTACAAAATTTAACGAACTTCCTGCCCCTAAGAAAATATTGTTTGATCTATATGTTTTCGAGGTTGCTGAATCCGAATCTGAAGTCAAAATTTTTCCTATACGTACAGTCTTCCTGGGAAATGCGCCTAAAGTTCGGAAAAATTGTGTATTGGGTGGTTTTTGACCCAATTTTTCGCCCAAAAAAATGTCGTGAAAAAAAAAAAAATGGGCCGTTGAAAAACCTTAAAACGGCAAAAAAAACAAACAAAAAGAAAAAAAAAACCGGTGAACCTAACTTTTTGAAAAAAAATAAGAAAAAATAAATCGATTTTCCCTCATATTGAGTCTGAATTTCTATTACTTTTTCTGTGGTATAAACAGATGTTTTGTGACTTTTTCTGACATTAGTCTAGAGAATTACAATATATGTGACCGAAAGGGGGGAGGGGTCGATCCTATCTCAGCG
>KZ651159.1:459902-476808 GCA_001010745.2 Gerris buenoi | reverse complement strand
CAAATAGAAGCTGACGTCGTTGCCCTAAAATATATTCTAGTAGTGTCGTGCGACGTTGTATTGAGAGAACGTTTTCACGTTTAAAAATGGTTCTTTTCGACCGCAGACGAAATTTTAAGATTACAAATTTAGAGGAAGTCTTAGTAGTTCAGACAAATTTTCTTACTGCTTCCTAAATTTAAGTAATTTATTAAAAATGCATTGTAAAATAATGGTAAATTTTCATTGTTTTTAAAATATATTATACAAAATAAATATATTATGTAAAATAAATGCATTTTTAAGTGCATATATTAGGAAGAAGTGCATTTTGGAGTGGATATATTTGGGACAAGTGCATATTTGAGTGCAAATATTTGGGACGAGTGCATATATTTGGGATAAGTGCATATTTTAGTGCATATATTTTTGGGATAAGTTGCATATATTATTTACATATTTCGCAATTTTCATATGCATATATTTAGGTTTTTAAGTGCATATCGATCCGAACTCTACATACAACCGAGAGAAGTAACTTAAAAAGTAGACTTTTTGACACACATACAATTGTCAGAGATATGTTAGATGAAGACTAGTTGCATTTTTGTGAATTGGAATGTATGATATGGTTAGTTATGGAAATGGGGATTGAGTGTGTAATGTTTGAGTGAAGTGTATTGGAATCGCCTTATAAAACCCTTTTATTCATTGTTTTTATGAGTGTTTCCCACAAAAGTGTATGACATTAATAGAGATACAACAAACTAAGAACACTATTTTTATAAGTGCAAATAAAAACTATGTATATATTTAAGAGGTCTACATTTAATAACAATCCATAGCTGGAAAGTTTATGTTATCAAATCAGTAATAACTTATCTTACATCTTTTCTTTATGAGCAAGATACAAACCGTAATGATTTTAAATTGACATGACAAGAAATAATTTTTATAATTACCTTATTTTTTAAAACAAAAATACATAAGTGGTGCTTATATTTTAAAGAATGTGAACTGTTCGAATTAGATCATTAAAAATTACACGCCAAAATTAGTTTAAATGCAACTGAAAATTAACTATCCTGTCAGTTAATAAAAGGTTATAAGTGAGTAATTAAGTGATTACCTGAGAATTGTTGGAATACTGTGGTGGAGGAGGAGGGGTAGGCTGGAATGAATAAGATGGAGCTGGAGGAGGAGGTGGAGGGGGTGCCTCCTGATACCAAGTCGAGGGAGTAGCTGCTGTTGTAGCATTCCATGCTGCCTGCGATGTAGCACTACCTTCCCACCAACTTGCCCCACCTGCAGCCACATCGGGCCAACTTGCCTGAGCAACTACGCTACTATCAGGTCCTGGAGCTAAAGCCACTTGAGAAGGTGCTGCTATCTGAGGAGGTCCAGGTACTACACTTGGGATAACTCCTGCACTTGCGGTGCTAGCCATTAACGCTTCTGCAGCACTCTCTCCCATAGTCTCCTTCATTTTGATCCATTGCTGAGCTAAGCTTGCCCAGTCAACTAAGCACCAACAAATAATACAAAATTATTAATATATGAAGCTGTTGATATAATAAATTTGTATGTTCTTATTTAGGCTCTAAGGAGATATAATATTGCTTAAAAAAAAAAACTAAAAACATTGGAGTAGCCTAAGTAGGTAAAATCACTTAACCTCAGCTAAGTTATAACACAATGATTTCCTGATGAAATAATTAAGAAATTATATATTATAATACTTTTGTAAATAAAAAAGGAAACACAGATAACTAAGATTAATAAATAATAGCACTTCCTTGTTTACAAAACATATGAATAATAATAGTAATAAAAAAAATCTGTATACAAACACGAGTTAAAATCGCAAATGTAAAGGGAAATATGGGTTTACAAGTAAAATTAACTAATACATTCAATATTATTATAACAATTAGTTTTTTTATATATTTTTTAATTTGTGGTAGTCTCCATACTATGGAAAGTTTAAATTTTAATTTAAATCAAATTATAATTATTTTTAACAATGGGAAATAGACAGAGAAAAATATACTCCAGTACCAGGACTCTAACCACGGGCCTCTAACTTTCCAGTTCAGCTCTCTTACCAGCTGTCTATCTCCTATTGTTAAAAATAATTATAATTCGATTTAAATTATAATATTAGGTTAATTTTTCATAATTCAGTGAATAATATTAAAACAAATAAGATATAAAACTATGTGTTCCCATTGCACAGATATAGCTGACGTGCCTTCTCCCTGATTAACCTAAGATCCTTATTTAATTGCTTTCTTCGACCTTTTTACTACGTTTAGGAGGCACAGATGATTCAGACACAACCCGATAAAAAATATGAAGAGTTATCAGACAGAGAAAGATGTGCATACCAAGACACTAAGAATAGAAGTAAAATGTAATATGAAATTTTACTCTCAATAGTTAGGTACAATGATCATGAAAAGAAGGCTTCTTCGTTCTTATCTAATATTCAAAAAATTTCAGCCCCTCCCCCTCAATCCTTAGAATACATTTAATTTTTTGACCCATGAAGGGCTCATACAAACAAATATGTAATGGATGACACGGGGTTAATATACCACTCGATAAGCTGTATAAATCATATAACTGGCATTAACAATCAGCTATTCGCCTCTTANTATTATAACAATTAGTTTTTTTTATATATTTTTTAATTTGTGGTAGTCTCCATACTATGGAAAGTTTAAATTCTGATTTAAATCAAATTATAATTATTTTTAACAATGGGAAATAGACAGAGAAAAATATACTCCAGTACCGGGACTCTAACCACGGGCCTCTAACTTTCCAGTTCAGCTCTCTTACCAGCTGTCTATCTCCTATTGTTAAAAATAATTATAATTCGATTTAAATTATAATATTAGGTTAATTTTTCATAATTCAGTGAATAATATTAAAACAAATAAGATATAAAACTATGTGTTCCCATTGCACAGATATAGCTGACGTGCCTTCTCCCTGATTAACCTAAGATCCTTATTTAATTGCTTTCTTCGACCTTTTTACTACGTTTAGGAGGCACAGATGATTCAGACACAACCCGATAAAAAATATGAAGAGTTATCAGACAGAGAAAGATGTGCATACCAAGACACTAAGAATAGAAGTAAAATGTAATATGAAATTTTACTCTCAATAGTTAGGTACAATGATCATGAAAAGAAGGCTTCTTCGTTCTTATCTAATATTCAAAAAATTTCAGCCCCTCCCCCTCAATCCTTAGAATACATTTAATTTTTTGACCCATGAAGGGCTCATACAAACAAATATGTAATGGATGACACGGGGTTAATATACCACTCGATAAGCTGTATAAATCATATAACTGGCATTAACAATCAGCTATTCGCCTCTTAAAGCCTCAAGTACACGGGGCGAGTTTACAAGCAGCTCGTAAACTAGCCCAGTGTACTTGATGCACTCGCTCCATTAGCTGCTACTAAAAAAGCTCTGGAAAAGTTAACCCACAAGCGACTTTACAAGCCACTTGCCAGCTTTTTATAACACAAACAGGAAAATGTCACAGCACCACATGGTTTCTACACGCTAGCTACTTGGCTACTGAGCGTGTTGAAAGTTTCGTGTGGCACAACAACTAGCACACTCGCCGACTCGCTGGCTTGTAGCTTGTAAACTCGCCCCGTGTACTTGAGTCTTAAGTAAGCAGCTACGCATTTTATGGCGATGCTGGGTGAACACCGACTGATGGGGACTAGTCCGGGAATGAAACCCAGACCTGTGGTCACCTATCTAAATGCTGAACTGACCACACCCGATGGTGCCTAACTTTATTAATAGAACACATCACTCTCCTATCTGAGCAGCAGCGGTCTGTGTCACTAGACCTGCAAGTGACATCTATGTAAACCACATAATATGGCTAAGTGAGTTGAGATACAGTCTCTACGTCATCCAAGACGTATTCCAAGACGCGACTCTAGCGATAGTCGCTGAGCGACTATCGCTGAGGACTTCTCTTATGAGTTTACGTGTAACTGTTTTCCTAGGCAAGCGACTCTAGCGATAGTCGCTAGAGANAAACAAAAATACATAAGTGGTGCTTATATTTTAAAGAATGTGAACTGTTCGAATTAGATCATTAAAAATTACACGCCAAAATTAGTTTAAATGCAACTGAAAATTAACTATCCTGTCAGTTAATAAAAGGTTATAAGTGAGTAATTAAGTGATTACCTGAGAATTGTTGGAATACTGTGGTGGAGGAGGAGGGGTAGGCTGGAATGAATAAGATGGAGCTGGAGGAGGAGGTGGAGGGGGTGCCTCCTGATACCAAGTCGAGGGAGTAGCTGCTGTTGTAGCATTCCATGCTGCCTGCGATGTAGCACTACCTTCCCACCAACTTGCCCCACCTGCAGCCACATCGGGCCAACTTGCCTGAGCAACTACGCTACTATCAGGTCCTGGAGCTAAAGCCACTTGAGAAGGTGCTGCTATCTGAGGAGGTCCAGGTACTACACTTGGGATAACTCCTGCACTTGCGGTGCTAGCCATTAACGCTTCTGCAGCACTCTCTCCCATAGTCTCCTTCATTTTGATCCATTGCTGAGCTAAGCTTGCCCAGTCAACTAAGCACCAACAAATAATACAAAATTATTAATATATGAAGCTGTTGATATAATAAATTTGTATGTTCTTATTTAGGCTCTAAGGAGATATAATATTGCTTAAAAAAAAACTAAAAACATTGGAGTAGCCTAAGTAGGTAAAATCACTTAACCTCAGCTAAGTTATAACACAATGATTTCCTGATGAAATAATTAAGAAATTATATATTATAATACTTTTGTAAATAAAAAAGGAAACACAGATAACTAAGATTAATAAATAATAGCACTTCCTTGTTTACAAAACATATGAATAATAATAGTAATAAAAAAAATCTGTATACAAACACGAGTTAAAATCGCAAATGTAAAGGGAAATATGGGTTTACAAGTAAAATTAACTAATACATTCAATATTATTATAACAATTAGTTTTTTTTATATATTTTTTAATTTGTGGTAGTCTCCATACTATGGAAAGTTTAAATTCTGATTTAAATCAAATTATAATTATTTTTAACAATGGGAAATAGACAGAGAAAAATATACTCCAGTACCGGGACTCTAACCACGGGCCTCTAACTTTCCAGTTCAGCTCTCTTACCAGCTGTCTATCTCCTATTGTTAAAAATAATTATAATTCGATTTAAATTATAATATTAGGTTAATTTTTCATAATTCAGTGAATAATATTAAAACAAATAAGATATAAAACTATGTGTTCCCATTGCACAGATATAGCTGACGTGCCTTCTCCCTGATTAACCTAAGATCCTTATTTAATTGCTTTCTTCGACCTTTTTACTACGTTTAGGAGGCACAGATGATTCAGACACAACCCGATAAAAAATATGAAGAGTTATCAGACAGAGAAAGATGTGCATACCAAGACACTAAGAATAGAAGTAAAATGTAATATGAAATTTTACTCTCAATAGTTAGGTACAATGATCATGAAAAGAAGGCTTCTTCGTTCTTATCTAATATTCAAAAAATTTCAGCCCCTCCCCCTCAATCCTTAGAATACATTTAATTTTTTGACCCATGAAGGGCTCATACAAACAAATATGTAATGGATGACACGGGGTTAATATACCACTCGATAAGCTGTATAAATCATATAACTGGCATTAACAATCAGCTATTCGCCTTTTAAAGCCTCAAGTACACGGGGCGAGTTTACAAGCAGCTCGTAAACTAGCCCAGTGTACTTGATGCACTCGCTCCATTAGCTGCTACTAAAAAAGCTCTGGAAAAGTTAACCCACAAGCGACTTTACAAGCCACTTGCCAGCTTTTTATAACACAAACAGGAAAATGTCACAGCACCACATGGTTTCTACACGCTAGCTACTTGGCTACTGAGCGTGTTGAAAGTTTCGTGTGGCACAACAACTAGCACACTCGCCGACTCGCTGGCTTGTAGCTTGTAAACTCGCCCCGTGTACTTGAGTCTTAAGTAAGCAGCTACGCATTTTATGGCGATGCTGGGTGAACACCGACTGATGGGGACTAGTCCGGGAATGAAACCCAGACCTGTGGTCACCTATCTAAATGCTGAACTGACCACACCCGATGGTGCCTAACTTTATTAATAGAACACATCACTCTCCTATCTGAGCAGCAGCGGTCTGTGTCACTAGACCTGCAAGTGACATCTATGTAAACCACATAATATGGCTAAGTGAGTTGAGATACAGTCTCTACGTCATCCAAGACGTATTCCAAGACGCGACTCTAGCGATAGTCGCTGAGCGACTATCGCTGAGGACTTCTCTTATGAGTTTACGTGTAACTGTTTTCCTAGGCAAGCGACTCTAGCGATAGTCGCTAGAGACGCTAGCGTCGATCGCTGAGCGATTGCAGCCGTCTGCTCCAGGAGCAGTCATAATCGCAGTCGCTGGCGATCCTAGCAATACAGTGTTGGTGAAACCAGCCAACAAAACAATCATACCAACTTAAAAGGTATTTTCTTAGGTAAATTTTAAGTATTATGTTGGTAGTAATGTTTTTTTTAGCTGTTTTGTTTACTAATTTTTCGGAAAGGTTACTTTAGGTTATCATACAGTCTTTAAATTAAAAACAAACTAAACGTAATTAAATTAAAAACGTATATATTTAGTATAAAAATTGTTATTTTAATAAATCAAGTAACTAAATATCAGTTTATTTATTTTATCAGAATATTTATTTACGTAGATTGTTGGTTTGTCCCTTTTATATTTATTGTTTCATTTAAAAATATATTTCACTTGGTTTATTCGATATAAATCCAGCAGAACTATAAATTTAAAGTAACCACGAGAAGTGAGAATTAATTACATGTAATAAGAAGTATTTTCTTAAAACTCATAATTAAATTAAAAACTAACGTGTTCGCATCTACTGCTAGTTGTTGCATAGACGCGTGTAGGAAAACACCTACTATCATTTTGTGCCAGCGACTGTCGCTGGGCGACTATCGCTCAGCGATTATCACTCAGCGTCTATCGCTGGAGTCGCGTCTTGGAAAACGTACCTTTAAAGGTCATTAAAAGATAAACTTGTACGCAATATTCTAGCTCGATGTGATTCGTGATTCAGACACTTTTATGCACGATATCTCCAGGACTAAAAGAGATTGAAATCAATCAATATTAAGCATTAGCTCTGATGCTTCTTCATAATAAACTCATCACTTATGCTCTCTAACAATTATAATGAATAAGAAAATTCCGTAAAAACTCAGTGTAAACTCAATAAAATTAATTAGTGAGTCTAACTTAGCAAAACGTTTCTCTTAATTTTTACGAAAAGGACCAACTAAATCAAATTAAATTATTCACATTGGCCGACCTTGAGCTGATACCGTATTCTGAATTTCAGCCAAAACATTTAGGGTGGGAACAACTGACAACACATTAATTAATCTCATTTAAATGGTTACCAACAATTCAGCCATAGAAAAGTTAAAGAAGGTAATCTCATTATGTAATTAAAGATTTCCAATTATGTGGTAAAAGTAAGTATTGTTTAAGGCTTGCTAAACATGACTATACGCTATACGTTACTAGTTTTGTCTAGCTGCTTGATAACATTGGAATAAACATGGTGTTTATATATAAATAACATCATATAAATGGGTCATTTTCAAAAAAAGTGACACTTTCACTGTCCGGAGGTTAAAAAAATTTATTACTTGCACTCCTCATAATTAAAAATCTACAACCCCACATACATTTTTCTATAGATTAAATGCATCATTGCGGTGTGCTCAGATTCTTGAATATCCTTTTTAGGGAGGAGAAATTTAAATACATATATATAAAAAGGTCACGATAGTTACGTCCCAGTCCCATTTTACCTTATTTACCATGCACAAAAATGTTGTAAATATATTTTTGTTTAATATCTAACTATGAGTCTAGATAGGAAATATAATGTATTTTGTGATACTAAATCAAATTTCTTTCTTATTTTGGAGTAATTAGTCGGAAATTTAATAAAAAGGCTTGTCACAGCAATCGGTCACGATAGTTACCCCAAAATAGTTACCAAGAATATGGCTGCACTGTTTGACTGAGGGCGGGATTTCAGTATTTTACAGTTGACAGAATCATTCCTTTATAACCTTAAGTTAGTCTTCTCGTTTTCTGAAGAAAGCCTCGGTCACAAAAAAAAAATGTTCTTCAAAAATCGTAGGGCGAACTTTTATTAAATGTCACAAAAGTTACCATTAATTTTAGTACTTAAAATTGCATTTAAAGCTTTTTAATATTTTTTGCTAATACATCAGTAGTATACAGAAAACTAATGCTTTCCTTTGATAGCATTAATACATTAGGGCGGCTTGGCCGCCATGTTTTAGTTAATAAGTCACGATAGTTACTTGTCCCGATAGTTACTTTTCACATACATATTTTTGTTGAATAGATGTTCAGCGTCAAAATAAAGCACTAGTTGGCTCAGAATTGTCAAGATGTCACTTTTTTTTAATATGCCCCTTTAATTATTTTATCATTCCCAACTTTAGAGGAAAATTATATTTGTCACGATAGTTACCCAGGAACAAAATAGATGTCACATTAGTTACCCAGAGCACTAAATGTCACGGTAGTTACCATAAATAATTAAATTTAAATAGGTAATTTTTTAAAATAAAAAAATGTCGTCCTCTTCAGAGCTAACAAAAATTTCTATGACCAGGAAATTTAATTAAAGGAACATGAACGGTAACTATCGTGACAAAATTATAATTAATTAATTTTTTGACAAATTAAAATCGATGTCAGGAATGCCATTAGTGGACAATAATACTGGTTTGAGTCTGAGTGATGATCTCCAGGTGGTAAATATCATTTTGCAAATCGGTAAGGTGAAGAAAAGTCCGGTAACTATTGTGACTAAAAAACTTGACTTTTTTATTTAAAATTTTTTAAAAAATAGTATAACTTAAAAATCCCGCGACCCACATACATAATCTTGTTGTATAGATGTTCAGCTTCAAAATTAAGCACTAGCTGAATCAAAATCTGAAAAATAAATTTTGGGCATAAAGGGTTGCTCAGAATCGTCAGTGTCACTTTTTTTGAAAATGACCCAAATACACTTAACTGGTGCTAAATTGTTTTACAAGAATCAAATTAAATGAATGTTATAAAATATAAACATAAGTAACTTATGCATACCCTGTTCATTAGGAGTATTAGCATAGGCAGCTGGATTAAGGGCCCATTGAGTAGGGTACGAGCCTCCACTTCCACCCTGGGCCTGAGCGTTCCACATATTTTCTTTAAGATTCTTTCTTAAGAAGAATCTTTCCAAGAAAACCGACACTTTTTTAAACGATTACGACGTTAAAATTTCTATTTACTTAGCTAGCAAGCCGGACATTATGGCGGAACCAGTGCGACAAACCCTAGCAACACCTCAACTAAAACCTAAAAGCAGTTGTATTTATCACTTCTATATGCACTAGAGAAAGGGCCAAACTATATTAAACAATTAAATTACTGCAGACTATCTCAAACGTCAAATAGAACGATCAAAAACTTTAAATACAAATGTAAAGACAAATTGTAAATCGACAATCGACTCAAATCGACTCCCGACCGTAGCAATTGCTGTAACCTTATTCCAGGTTATACAACCAAAAACAAGCCTGCGCCACGCAACCCTGTAGCGATTTTAAAGGAAAATATTTTGTTGAAATTTAAGATAAATCAAACTAATTAAATTATAATTATTTTTGTGACAACTTTATATTTAGTTCGTTAAAAAGCAAATTGCTATTACTATTGTATTTATTTATATCGTTGGTGAAGTAAAATAATATGTGTGCGTGTGAGGCTCTCACGCATTTCAAGTGAAACTTAAGTTCTAGAATGTATTATGCATTATCTCTTTTATTTTTTGGACGAATTTATTATTTCAGGATTAAGAAATGGTTATGGGAAATTTAATTAAAAATATATATATACTGCTACGCTAAGGCAACCACATTTATTCCATTAAAAATAAATGTTTGTTTTGATTTGCTGGTCTTTAAATAGATTAATAGATATAATAACGACTTCCGTTACATTACTTCAAATTCACTCCACCGCCGCTAAAGAAGTTTCACTTCAAAACAAATTCACTGTACCGCCGCTAAAGAAGTTTCACTTAAAAACAAAAAAACAGAAGCATTGAATATATAAACGCCGTAAGATCCCCCTCACACATACACATAATAATAATGAACGTGTATAATATATGCAGGCATACATTTAAGACAAATCTTCATAGTTACTAGTTTTGAAGTATAATTTAATAGATTAATATATTAATGTATAATTTAATACAAATTAGATAATATAATTTAGTTTGTAAGTATATATATAGCCTTCACCTAACCCCGTGGGGCTCATGCTAGGTATTAGTGGCTATGTTTCCTATTATTTATGTGGGCATATAAGTTATAGCAATGAAATGCCTGAAATAGTTTTGTTTCCAAAGCCTTCTAGGAATATAATGACAAGCCGCAGGCTCATATACCTATACCCCCTAACCTGCACTAGGTGGGAACTGAGAGTAGTGAATAAGGCCTGCCAACACATTTACCTATTCCGCTACTAAGAATATAAAACTCTCTAAATCGTAGTTTCAAGTCTATTTATGTGTAAAAAATAGCCAATAGAAACTAAGTAATATAATAATAAATAATAATGCTAAAAAAAACAAGTAGCTACTTAAAATAAATAAGAAAATAAATGTAGTCAAAACCAATATGACTGGGAACTCAATGAACAATCATCAACCATGATGGTGCATTAATTTAATTTTTAATTACCAGTCTCTTCTCTCAATACGGCAGTTGCACCAGTAAATGTTTAATAACTCCAGTCCTAGGAAAAACTAATAAATCATACAATGCTGCCTGTATTGTTGCAGGTATTACACCCATTTGTATTAAGCGTGCGAGATTTGTAGGATTGAATATGCGTTAAGGTAGATGGTTCATTTTGTGGGAACTAACAGTTTGAATGGCAATATGTTGGATAAGCATACTGTACAGAGTTCAAATTCTAGTTTGGAACTATCCAGGAGCTTATCTCCTCGTTGTTATATCGCAGAATGATGATCAACAGGACTTAATGATCTACATTGATGATAGTAAGGAGGACATAATATATTAATAACTATTCTAAATAGAAAAACTTTCCGTTGAGCTTAATTATTTGTTTTTTAGCCCATCTTAGTTAAACTTCAAAATTCGTCCCCACCAAACATATTTTCCAGTAAAGGACAAACTTGCCCCCAGAAACCCTTAAAACTCATTTTTTTGGACTTAAATTTTAAAAAATTCCCCCAGTTATTTGTTCAAAGGGGCCCTGATGCTAACTTGCCCAGGGGCCCGGAAATCCTCTCAGCGGTCCTGTTGCAGTTTCTAGTTTGTTTCCATGAATCATGAAACCTTAATATACTATTGTAATTAAACTAAATGATTTCATTCAAGTTGTAATTAAATTAAGTTATTCAACAAAATTTGAGTTGTATCTCCTTTAAATGTATTCATAATTAAGCTGAGCGAGGCGTAGCTCTTACACTACACTTTGCATTTTTTCTGTAGCATACTTCTCCTGAACAGCAGAACCGATCTGCACAAAATTCGGCACGGTCATAGTGACCAACCACAGGAAAGTATAAATCTGAAATAGTCCAAATTGGTACACAGGAGTACAGGGTACGAAGTACAAAAGTTTTCTCCTGAACGGCTGAGCCGATCCGTTCAAAATTCGGCATGATCATAGTGACCAACCACAGTAAGGTATAAATCTAAAATGGTCCAAATTGGTACACAAAAACAAAATAGAAAATATACTAAAGTCAAAATAGTACATGCCCTTCAAGATGCATGTCGTTGGAAAGCTCTTTAAGAGTACAGTTATTGTTGTATGTTAACTTTTGTCATATTTTCATTTACGAGGGGTCATTCTATTGGTAAAGTGGGAAAAAATTAAATAAATAAATAAATATGATAAAATGCACGTTTGCTCAATATTGCAAGCATTGCACACCTAGTATAGGATTTTTCTTAAGTTAGTTAACAGTAAAACACCAATTTCTATTCAAAATTTATAAATTTTTTCCTTGGACCCTTCTTTTTCTTAGGGAGTATTCCATACCCCGAAAACCCCCCGGTGTTTGCATATCTGGGAAGGATTGCCCCCTCCGAAATTAGGTCCTGGATCTGCCACTGGTTCAAGTGAAAAAATTTTTACAGGTAAATCAATCCCAAACCGGCAGTTGATATATATATCTCTCAATTGGTCGAGTCTTGAGTCTCAAAACACAAACTTTGTTTCATGATGTCATTTCATCCAAACCAATTTATTGTACCGCGGCTAAACAAGTTTCACTTCAAAAAGTATTGTAACAGAGCGAACATTTTACAAATTTTGATAATTAAATGTGAGAGATTTACATGTTTTGCGTCTAAAAAAGTGGTTAAAAAATGTCATCTGTAGTCAGAGCAGACATGTGAATCCTAAACTACAGGGCCGATAACAATGAAATTCAGCATACATGTTCAGTAAAATCATACACTGAGGTGTACCGAGAAATGAATTTTAGCTCCGCAAAAACTCTGAAAAATGTGAAATAAAATTATTTCTTGAAAATAATTATTTTACTTACGACAGTAAGTCTCTCCTTAATGCAGTCGACTCTTGTAGTTTTGTTTGATCCGAGAAGTGAAATCTTTCCGTGTTAAAAGAAAACAATGTATGAAATCACCTAGTATTCTGTCGACCTAGTATTTGTTCTAGAGTTTTTTGGGGTAACCCTGGGGAAGGGGTTGTAATAGCTAGGGGAGTTTTTGTAGAGTCAGAAGGACAGTGAGTTGTGTCAAAGAGCTGGTGGCAAGGAACTACCTCCTTGCACAGTTTTGAAAAAGTATAAGTTGAGGGTTGTTCTCACTCACGGTGGATTACGAAGGAGCCGATTTATGGATTGTGGAAGCCATCAGCGTTTAGAGGTCTCCGCTATAGCTACCCTAAAACTACACAGTGTTGCCAACTGAAGTTTAAGCTAGAACGCGCAATTGTCAATTATCAACTCCATTTGAGGTTGGCTAAAATTATATTTCTTTCTTCCCTCTGATTCAACCCCTCTTCTCGAGTATCATGAGAGCAGGTGGAAGGTTTAATCAGCTTCTGTCTTGAATCCCTTCAACCTAGGCATCCCGGGAACTATCCTGAAGCCCCCTTCATATTTAATTATTATTTTACTAGTAAAGTTTTATTTTATTTTGAGATATTAATTATTTGGTGTTCACCCAGTTACTTAACAACATAGGCTGGTGAATTACCACCACTAGGAGTTGTTTGTACTGGGGACTAACAAAATTGTATATACATATTTCTATCATTTAATGACACAGTCACACTTTAATTTAAGTTATTATAACCAGAATAATAATAACTATTTCATTTCATTAAAAAAAAAAAAAAAAAAAAAAAAAAAATTTTTGTGTGTGACTGCATACAATAATATTTTCTTTGCTGACTGGGGAGTGAACAAAGCCTGTTAAATTGTTTTATTGTTTGTTATAACGAGCTTTAATATGTTCTTTAAAATTTCCTTGCTCCCTCAATTCACCTTTAAAACTGGTTTCCCTGATCCCCAATTTTTCCACACCTCCCATTTTTTTTTTCTTACTAGGTGGTGTAATAGTTTTTTTTTTCTTTTTTTTCTTGTTTATTCCTTCGTCCTCCTTGTTCGCACCCTTTTGAAGGGGGTGGCACCTAAATTCCCCAGTTATACCTCAGACGGATTTACCCCTCCCTGCTGAGTGAGTTGGGAAAATCCTTTATTTAATATACAAATAAATTATACTTCATAAAATTAACAAGAGGGCAAACTAAGTGCAGGCTATATTTCAGCATCATATCAACATTTATTACATTCATATTACATAATAATATAAGCTGGATTTTAATTGTTACACATAAATAAAATTACAAAAAATAAATATAAAAGGTAATAAATAAATTGTATTCATGTATTATCTAAATACAACTAAATTTTTATTTAATAGATAACATATCACATGATATATAGGTGTTTAAACATTCATCGGTCATTGTATTATTTATTTTTTGTCCTTTCTTTGTTTTAATTTCAATAAATTAATTTTAACACAGCTGTTCACTAAAAAATTGGTTTAGTAAATTTTGCCCCCCAAAATAATACAAATGTATACATAATTTTTTTTCTTATGATTTGTATGATAACATTTTATAAGTTAAAGAAAATTGATATAGAACAGGAACACTTAAAATAAAAAAATACAATTTTTAAGATTTTGGTAGTTTTCATACTACGGAAAGTTTAAATTTATTTAAATCAAATTATAATCATTATTAATACAGGGAGACAGACAGAGAATTTAAACCACAGGCCTTCAGCATTTCGGGTGCAGACGCTCTTTCCATCTAAGCTACACGGGAGAATGATTTTTCTCTGCAGTAACCGATAACTATTCCCCAAGTCCAAGCTTTCAATATTCATACACATTTAGCAAGTCAATTTATGACATTAGAACTAAACCGAGAATTAACGCTTATGATTGAAACCACGGGGAGACCAACTTTTTTCTAACCCAGATGCTGACAGGTCATGGCTGCTTAGCGCCTACCTTTATAAGATGGGAAAAGTGGACACTCCATCATGCTTCCACGAGAGAGATGACGCCGAGCACACCTTCTTCCACTGCTCAAGGAGGCAGGAAGAAAGAAGACGAATGATAGAGGAAAAAAGGATAGAGGATGTTGTCTGGATTAAACATAGGAATGTTTAATCCAGACAACATCGCCGGAAAAATGATAGAAGACCCAGAAAACTGGCAGGCCGTTAGCTGCTACGTGGAAAACATCCTCCGGCAGAAAAAGGCAGCTGAAGAAAAAGTAGCAGAATAAGTTAAGGGATCTAAGTGAAAAAGGAAGGGAGCCTGTGTAGGCTAACATCTAGGCACCAGCAAGAAGTAATGTGAAAACAGTTCCGTGCTGGGCCCTGCCTTGGAAAAAAGGTTTTGTGTGTTTAGTGGGTCCCAGTCAGTCAGGCTGAACCCCACACTTTCTGGGGGTATGTATAATAAACTTTAAAGCACTTTCAGCCACTAAAGGGCCATCATCAGTGCCGAAAATTAAAAAATGTTATTAAAACGTCAAAAGATGGGACTGCATACCAAAGGAGTCATACCAAACCGTAAACTTGTACAAGGCAGTACCAGTTAACAATATTTGACAATAGTGTCTTGTACCAGTTGCTGGTTTGGTAAGACTCACTGCACTCCCATCTATCATCGTTTTAATTAACATTTTTCAATTTTCGGCACTAATGAGCCTTATGGTGTCTGAAAGCTGCTTTTTAGTTAATTAAATATATTTTACGTGGAGAGACTTTTTTTTCTTTCGACATTTCATAATGACCTCCACTAACACTACATATTTTAACTCCTATAATGAGGTATTAATTTTTTGTGAAATGTGTCAACTTTTCTATTTTTTTTTTGCTTGTCAACCACCAGCATGTATGCCCTCAGTGATTTACAGATCTTGTATAGCGCCCTTGTAGGCAAATAGACCCCTGTTGGACAATTTATTTAAATTCTTCTATTTTATGGATGAAGCAGTATATAAACCCCTTATCCTTTCAAATTCAATAGGATTTTAAACTTTTCCTTGCAACATTTTATTATCTATATACTTTTAACAAACTTTCCCGTAGCACCTCACAATGTGTAATCACTCACAAGCTTTTATTAAGGAAATATAAATAGTTTCAAATATTTTCCATTTGAAAATAAGCATTCTTAATTTAGCCACTGCTACACATTTCACTTAAAATGAATACTTTTCTATATTATTAATTATTTATTTCTGGCATATGTCTCCACAGGACCTTCTTACTAGTTCGGTCATCTTCAGTGAACTCATCGATTAATCCCTAAGAACCACCTTAAAACCAACCTACCAACTTCACCATGAACAAAATGAAAAAAAAAAAAAAAAAAATGCCTGATAGTAGGTAATATTATCTCGTTAGTCAGTTTATAACTGACCAATTATGTGGTTAACACCAAACAGTAGTAGTTATAAAATGAATATTTTTTACTCTTTGAGTTATATGTTCCTGATTGACTTCAATTAAATCTTAGCTAAAACATTTAAATTAGTTTTTCACACTAATCTTAAATTAGGCCATGATACATGAAAACGGTATTTTTTTTTTATTAAAATAAAATAAAAATCTAATTAAACAGATTGAAAAAATGATCAAACTCAAGTTTAAGCGTAGAGAAAATACCTAGGGTTTGAATTTACACTCATGTGATATTTTTTTTAATAAATAAGGATAAGTACCTATTTATTTTATTTTTTTATAGAACAGAAAATGTTCCTGTAAAATATCAAATAAATAAATTAAAAATAAGACATAAACGTAATCATAAGGATACTGTCATTTCATTGATTTTTTTCTGTAATGCGAGCTACATCTATTAAATTTCTAACAACTCTGTTCTAAATATATATATTATTGTATATTTTTCTATAGTTCATAAATTTAATATATATAACTATATATTATCATTACAATTCATAAATACTATGATTTTTTACTAAGTGTAATATTTACAAAAATAAAAAGAGGAGAACAAAATAATAAAATGTAAAAAAGGGGCAATAAAAAGTATTAAGAAAATACAATCATTTTTGGAATTCAAACAAATTTCATATGTTGAAGAGAATAAGTGTCACAACTTTTAAACACATTAATCAAAAATATTATAATATATTTATA
>KZ651159.1:430815-442579 GCA_001010745.2 Gerris buenoi | reverse complement strand
TTGTGTGAAGACATTGTTTGGTTATTTAACTTCACCTCTTCTATGATAAGTCGCTATCACACATTGGAGAAAAACACTGTCGATGATCTTTAGAAAACTAAGACGTGATTTAATAAGTTTTTATGATACTGAACATTAATTAAGAAAACAATTACTCTATCTACAATTTTATAGTATGACACAATATAGTTTTTGTACATTAGTACCTCTGCAAATCCCATAGTTTGAAATCAATAAATCTAAAGTATGTATGTCGAAAGAAGCGTCGCGTTGACAGCGCGGGAAATCAGATGACACTCAG
This sequence comes from Gerris buenoi, assembly GCA_001010745.2. NCBI lineage: Eukaryota > Metazoa > Arthropoda > Insecta > Hemiptera > Gerridae > Gerris > Gerris buenoi. Next base: position 442,278 of record KZ651159.1, on the reverse strand, counting down.
ATTGGCCAACCTATGTGAGGGTAAAAATAAAGCCACTAGGTCTGTTTTAAACGGTTATCCCGAAACGCGCCCCTCCACTAGAGATTTTTTATTTTTACCTAGTTGGCTCAACCTACTGCCCGCCAAAATCTTGAGCTCTCATTGGCTCTCCCCATAATGTGTCAAACTTTCCCGTGCTGTCAACGTGACCTAAAAATCTGATATCATAATCCAGATAGTTTGGATGTCACAACATGACCACAAGTGTTGTCTATCACTATAATAGAAGTAAAGTGCCCTTTGATAGACCCTGGCTCCTAGTGGGCTTTCAAGTCTTGGATTACTTTTATTAGTATTAGTAGTAGGTAGTAATCAGAGAACACCAAATCAATGCAAGTGCATCTGTCAAGGACATTATCTTGTAGTCCCACATAATCATTTCTTTTCTTCACAAAAATAATTGTTAAACTGACTTAAATATATCACGTAAATTAAAATATATATATTAATTTATGATTTTTACTGTTAGCTTAAAGTTGTTCTTATTAACAAATATCTGAGATACCTTACTTTATTTAAAAAAAATACTAAATATATTGTCATGATAAGGGAGAGGAGGTAATACAGCCAGGAATGAAAAAGAACAACAGCTAGTTCTGATAAAATATTAGAAAAATTGATTTAAAAAAAAATGAACGCCAACTATTTAAAGACTTGATAGATAAGGACAATAAAATAAGATACATTGAAATAACAGTATTTTGAAAATATATTACCTAATTACTTTGATTAAATCTATTGAATTAACTAAAAAAAAATAAATAAATAACAAGCATTAACACTTCAGNTTGACAGCGCGGGAAATCAGATGACACTCAGATTGGCCAACCTATGTGAGGGTAAAAATAAAGCCACTAGGTCTGTTTTAAACGGTTATCCCGAAGGCCGCGCCCCTCCACTAGAGATTTTTTATTTTTACCTAGTTGGCTCAACCTACTGCCCGCCAAAATCTTGAGCTCTCATTGGCTCTCCCCATAATGTGTCAAACTTTCCCGTGCTGTCAACGTGACGCTTCTTTCAACATACATACTGTTATTGCTCAAAAGACCATGTATATAATCTCAGTTTATTATAAAAAATATGTTCATGATAAACATGTAGGTTTTAATGAATTTTTATATTAATATTCAAAAATTAGTGTAAGACAGTTGATTCAGCAATCCTACATAAAATTAATATTTCAGACTATAATCGTTAGGGTTTGTAGAAAAATGTTCAATCAAATGTTACTGGCTATACTTAAATATCTTTTAAACTAATTAGATTACATGGATAATGTTAGACTAATTTATTGTAATTAGCACTATGTATGTACGTTACAACTGCAAAGCAATAATAAATGTAATGTACTGCATAAGCTTATGTATAGGTAACATTATATTAGAATATTTTTTAATCTAATAGTGGTCAATAAATCTAAGAAGTTAGGTGTGGTACAGTTACAATTTTTTTTTATATCTGTTTATTTTTTAAAGTTATTATTTTAATATTGTCTAAGTGAAAATTACAATTAATAATTTTTAAGACATTAAAAAAATCAATTTTCTATAAATAAATTTTTCCATGCTTATGCATGAGTGGGTGATCATATAAAATATTTTTATTATAATTTAAGCTAAAATAAAAATACCTTAATTATAAGTTGAATAAATTTCTCAATTTCTTATAGTTTGTTTTAATCTGGTCCAATTGAAGAAGTAAATTATTTTTTAACTGTACAATTTTTCCATGAAGTAATTTACAAAATATTTTTAATATGGTGCTAAATAAAGCCAGCAGTAGTTAAGCGGTGAATTTAGTCGTTTTCATTGAAATGGCCAATAAATTGTAATGTTTGTTTTTTGTAAAAGATAAGCAGTAGTAGTATGTAGTAAAGTTAAATTAGCTTACCATAGGCCTGTAGTTTGCAGTCGTAGTGGCAGCCATGGGTTGAGGATTCCATGCTGGTGGCTGGCCTGGTTTAGCAGTATTCTTCGGTGAATTCCACTGCATGTTACCTCTTCACAGACAAAAATAAAACAATACATATTATTTTAAAAATATAATTTTAAAAAAAGGATGAAATTCTTTCTAAAAAGTCACTCAAGTAAAATCTACTGATAACTCAGTAGATAAAAAGAAATAATGCAATAAAGAGGTGGGAAAAGAGGCTCATGTTCTTTGAGGCAGTCTCTAAAATCAAGGGGCGGGTGGAAGAGGATAGGGCGGAGGGTGTGGGCCAAGAAAGAACAGTGGAATGGAGATTAATGGGGAGAAATTGAGGTAAATTTTGGTAAATAAGAAGTGATCCTATAGTATTATTTACTGCAGGAGACTTTTTTTTCTTACTTGTTAGGTGCTTTATTAATAGTGAGATTCTCAGCTAGCATAGCCAACGATGTGTCCAAATCACCGGTCAGTACCTTCCCTGTGGCTGCAGCATTATCTAAGAAAAATAAAGCAATAAGTTGGTAACTAAAACCAAGCAAATAAAACATCTTAATCAAATAGATCTGCCCCCTTTTTTGCCACGATTTAAATCTAAAGATGGTAATAAAATACACTTGCCAAAAATTAGCAAGTGCACAATGAAATTGATTAACATTTATACTAAATTTCCATTAACAGATCGACACCCTCAAGCCAATTATTGTTAATTATTAATTTCAGAATCATCGAAATTAAATATTTATTAAGAAGATGGCAAATGATAGATAATCATAAACTGTTTTAAGATATGAAATAAATTATTCATAAAAAAAACTTTGGTAGCAAATCTTTGTCAGGGCATGTATTAAAAATATTATTCACTAACTTAAATTTTCCTAATTCTGCACACAATTCAATCCTCTCGTATTTTTTTTTTTTTTAAAAAACTAAGGATAAACATTGGGAAGTTATATTATTAAATTTAAACTTCTCTAGGAATGAAAAGGTTTTTTTGTGTATTTCAAATAAATTGTATAGAGATACTTGAAATGCATCCTAATTTCTCCTACCTCAGGCTTTAATCTTTCTTTGATTACTCAAAACCAGCCATCTCTATCAAGCAACTACAGTTTGTATGTCGAAAGAAGCGTCACGTTGACAGCGCGGGAAATCAGATGACACTCAGATTGGCCAACCTATGTGAGGGTAAAAATAAAGCCACTAGGTCTGTTTTAAACGGTTATCCCGAAGGCCGCGCCCCTCCACTAGAGATTTTTTATTTTTACCTAGTTGGCTCAACCTACTGCCCGCCAAAATCTTGAGCTCTCATTGGCTCTCCCCATAATGTGTCAAACTTTCCCGTGCTGTCAACGTGACGCTTCTTTCAACATACATACTGTTATTGCTCAAAAGACCATGTATATAATCTCAGTTTATTATAAAAAATATGTTCATGATAAACATGTAGGTTTTAATGAATTTTTATATTAATATTCAAAAATTAGTGTAAGACAGTTGATTCAGCAATCCTACATAAAATTAATATTTCAGACTATAATCGTTAGGGTTTGTAGAAAAATGTTCAATCAAATGTTACTGGCTATACTTAAATATCTTTTAAACTAATTAGATTACATGGATAATGTTAGACTAATTTATTGTAATTAGCACTATGTATGTACGTTACAACTGCAAAGCAATAATAAATGTAATGTACTGCATAAGCTTATGTATAGGTAACATTATATTAGAATATTTTTTAATCTAATAGTGGTCAATAAATCTAAGAAGTTAGGTGTGGTACAGTTACAATTTTTTTTTATATCTGTTTATTTTTTAAAGTTATTATTTTAATATTGTCTAAGTGAAAATTACAATTAATAATTTTTAAGACATTAAAAAAATCAATTTTCTATAAATAAATAAAATAAATTCAAAAAGACTACAAAATATATTAAATAAAATAAATTCAAAATGTAACCAAAGTACTTTGCTAAAGTAATAATAATTCCTAAAAAAAATAAATAAATAAATAAATAAAACATAAATGGATGTGTTTCTAGAAGTAAAAATCAAATTGAGGTACAATAATCTAATCTAACAAATTAAAAATATGTACAGCATTTTTTAAGAGATATAATAGAGGGGAAAACCTCACACACACACACTCGAATATAATACATTAATGTGTATACATATACAAAAACGCTTAACATGAAAAATTGGTTAACACAAAATAATACTGTGGTCCCAACAAAATACACCTAAATTAAGGGGTACTTCTTTAGATTGTTACTCCCATATGTTGTTTTAGAATATAAATGATTTTGTTTAAATAACCATTAAGACAAATGGATTTTTAGTTTAATGTACTTTGGGACAAAGGAATATCACACTTCTGATTTTATAAGGAGAATAACAGTCTAAAGAAGAACATTCTGTCCACCTTCTTTAGATTGTTACTCCCCTCTGTGATTAACAATCTAAAGAAGTGCCAATTAAGCTAGCAAGAATGTAGAGGGGTCTAAAATAAAAAAGATACCCAGGAGAGACCCCTTTAACCCGGCTTTGAAATACTAACACCAGAAATACTAGTGTTTATTTAACCCTCCTCTTGTGAAGCCAGTTTCTGTTTAACTATGTGATTTACACCTAACTCCTAGAAATTGACTTATTTTTCTTACTTGAAATTATCGTGCTCATATTTTAAGGATTATAAAGATATATTTTGTCAGTTACTTTTTATAATTTGGTAATAGGTGTGTAGAAGGAGGTACACTTTTTAATTTAAATAAAACATTTTTAATAAGAACAATGGCAGAGAAATCAAGATGATTACAAACTGGTAAACATTTGAAATGATAAAAATTTATTAAATTTTTATTAATTCTTTCAGTTGTTTTATTATTTTGTTCATTGTTTTTATTATACAGGGTGTCTTAAATAAACATATTTTATTAATAAATGAAGTGTGGGAGATTTCTCAGCGTCAAGATAAACTAGAAATCTTGAAGACAATGTCAATTAAAACAGGAGAGGGTAGTTGCTTAATAAATTAAAGCAATTAAGTTAAGAAATATTTGTCATCAAACTTTATAAATTTTTTTGGAGTTACAGCCACCATTTTCAATAAAAAAAAGTGGTAATGATGTGTAATGGACTGCAGAATTCTTTGAAATAGCTACGGACATTCACGAATATCATCAAACGCTAGAATAATCTGAGCCACTAATTCTTCTTCTGTATTAACAGGTGTCTCATAAACCAATTATTAATAGAACCCCAAATAAAAAAATGAACAGGAGTCATATCTGGTGAATTTACAGGCTAAGAAATTGGCCCCCTCTTTCAATCCATCCATTTGGAAATTGTGAATTTAGATAATTTCAGCAATTTATCGCAGGGAAAGTCCAGGGGATCAGATTTATATTATCTCCATAATGAAGAATTTCCGGACAATAGTTTATCAATCAAAAATGTTTATTTAAGTTTCCCCTACAATTTCTGAAAATTGGGAATAGTTATTCTGAGCCACTCTGTATCCATACATTCTAATGTATGTACATATTGTATAATAATTTAAAATGTGAATGGTGCTAGTGCATCTAATATGAAGTGTTGGACAATACAAATGCAGAACAATACAAATTTACCTATAAGTGTAAATTAATAAATCTTGACATCGAAAAGGGTGAACAAGAAGCTTAGATACATCTTTCTCAATCTTTTACATCACCAGGCAAAAGAATATGTAAGTTATAGACATTAAGTTGATCATAACCTTCGAAATACAGTCTCCTTCAGACATTTTTTTGTCATCATTGACCCACAGATTTAACATTGTGCAAGCACATATTTTGATTTTTTTCTCTCTAGTTCATTTGAATACCTCAGAAAAAGGTAAGAAAGGTTAAAAAATTAACTGATTCAGTTAGCTTGCAAGTCTTCATGGATGTCGACTTATTATAAAATGTAAGACTGCATGTCTTGCCATAATTATAAACATATAGTACGATGTCTCCCAATGCAGAAACCTGTGCACGGGATTAAAGAAAGTACTTCATCCTTAACAATAAAAAAAGAAGTATGTTATAACAATATGAAAAAACTGTATTAAAAGAGCATCACATTCAATTTTTAATTCCAAATATTTATCCTATTGAAAACCAAACCAGAAAGGAAAGGATACTTTAACAGATATAAGAAATATAGAGAATAGTAGAAGAAAAAGAAAGAAAAAAAAGGGTAACAACCAGAAAAAAAATACAAATGTGGTCTAAAAACATAAACACCATTTTTTCTGGTAACAATGAATAGTTACTGGCAGTCCCCTGTTTATAAGAGTTTCAAAGCTCAGCAAATGAACTCTTTACTACCAAAACAAAGGAATATTTAATTCAAATAATAGAAAAGTGCAATATCGCTCAGCCCCTAAACAAAACATTTTTTTTTTCCAGTAATGAATATTTACTAAATTTGGGGCACAAAAGCCCTAGGAAGGGCCTAGACTTGTCTAAAGGTATATACAACTGATTTTGTAATGGTTAAGATGGGGTCAGTGTGTTCCAACCAGTAGGGTAAATAGCTACCTATTTATATGGTAATGTTGGGTGAATTCCAACTAAGGGGGCACAGTATGGGAATTAAACCTAAATCAATGGTCACTCATCCAAATGGTGGCCATGCCTGATGCTGCTTAACTTTCTTGATAAGACAGCCCACGCTCTCCTATTTGAGCTACGAGACCCTAATGAATTTTTACTATAAGCCAAACATTTATCTCCCTCCCATATTAAGAGTTAACCAAATGAAAATATACATTTCAGAGTGGGGAAAAGAACTCCAATTGAAAAATAAATACATTAATAAATGTGACAATAAGTGTAGACAGGGAGTGTAAAATAAAATAGTTAAGCTCAAAGTTATCAGTACCACAGAAATTCTGACAATATGATTCAACACAAGACACAAAACAAAATAAAAGCAGATTTATAAGCTTTCATTATTTATTTAGTTATTACTACTGTTCATTGTTACATTTTGTAACTAATCCTCGAAGATTATAGTCAGAAATAATTAATCAAAAGCAAGCAGTAGTACTACTGTAGTAATAGTACTTCTGCTAAGTAGTGTAGCAAGAGCATAATATTGGTGAGGAACTAATCAAATGTATTGAGTTACACATTACCAGCACATGTTTATAGAGCATTGGCTCTATAAACATTTGATTATTTTAATTAAAACCTATGCCAATTATAAAAACCTAAATAAATAAAAGTAAAACATGTACTAAGAATTAATACAAGGTGTCAGTGAGAGGATTCAGTGTAATACCTACTTAATGTTTCTAGAGTATGTGGAAGATAATTACTTAATTACACATTAAAATGCATATGTGAGAAAAAGAAGCAACTAAAAATTGAAAGCTCCAATATAGGGCTTGAAATATTAGCCCTCCTACAATTTTTTTTTAAATCAAATTTGATCAAGTGTCACCCGATGTCAAGTTAAAGGAACTAAGGACAGGAGTAGCTACAGGTTGCTGGTATTAAAGGTTGATGGATTTACCTGTTGGCTGTAGAGGTTTGTGTGCCGGCGAGGGAGAGGAAGTCTGAGGTATGGGAGAAGGTGTTAGATCAGTAAGGATTGGTTGATCAGGACGTGGTGGAGCAGAGGAAGGAGGAGGTGGGCGGGGAGGTGCCGGCCCTACGTCCTCTGGTAGACCGGTGAAAGGATTCACCACCTGGCCTATACCTTCAGCAGCTTGCACACATAGTCAGCTAAGGTTAAACACTCCATACAACTTATAGTACTTATAACCAGTTTAAATTTATCTTAAAGTACTTCTAGTCTAGTTCTAGCCTACACATTTTGAACTTTGTTATGCTGATTGTGTTAACTTTTTTTAATTTGAGAAGATTCTGTCAAAATGTAGTCACATTATCATTAATAGCAGTAATAAATATTAGTGAAACTGAATCGACTACTTTAAAATAATACTAATCCCAACTATAATAACAATTAAAGTACAAGGGCGTTCTGAAAACATCTCTAATGCTGCACAATCAGCAAAATATTTGTATCCTATCTTGGTACATCAGTCATTAGAGTTCATGAACAATTGTAATAGTCCAGTCACCAGCCGTTTAAGGTCTAAATTTTGGGAATCAACGTCGATTTTCTTGAAACTTTGGATTTAGGTAGTATTTATAACCTTCTTCAAAATCTACCCTGTACCGACGCGGGCTTTTGCCCTAGGGGTGAAAGCCACCCCTTCTAGAGGTTGAAAATTTTTATAATTAAAATAAACTATGAGGTCGGTAGATTGACCTATTCTAAGCAACTTTTGTTCTATAAAGTTTTTTTTTAAAGTTGATACTTTTTAAGTTATTAAGCATTGAAACTGTGCAATTTTCATTGAAAAAACGCATGTTTTTTAACTGTTTTTCACGAATAACTTAAAAAGTTTTCATTTTATCAAAAAAATGAATAACATCAAAAATGTAGCTAATAAAAAAATAAAGAGATTCATTTTTTAAAAACGTCTGTAAACCTAACACGAACTGAGTTATTGCTCGTTGAATGACGGTTATTTTTCGAGATACCCGAAATTGAAAACTTTCAACCTTAAATAACTTGAAAATGGTGAAGTTTTTGGGGAAAACTCAAAGGGCCAGTTTTAAAGAAAATAAAAAAACTCTTTCCAATGAGCTCTTATAACAATTTTTTGCATAAGAATTGACTGAATTATAACAAAAATAAAGTCAATACTTTTGTTTTGTTTTGAAAAATTTCACAATAAGACCCTCAACATTACCAACCTAATTAAAATTAATCAAAACCCATTTGCAATTAACTTCATTTAGGTGTTATTGACATGATCCAAGGGATTTGACCTGTTTTGAATGCTTATTTTAGGAAAAATAATTGATTTAAGGGAAAATTGCATTTTTGTAATTTTGAAAAATAAATAATTTTTTCCTAAATATACTAAAAACTATTCATGATATGGAAAAATGTTATAAATATTAATTGTAGGGGCTTTCTTAATGAAAATATTGTTGTTTTTTTTTTAACTTTGTATCGAAAAAATTGAATAAGATATGATGGTTCAAAGTTTGCATCCACGTACTCTATAAAACTGCAATTTTCCCTGTAATCAATTATTTTTCCTAAAATAAGCATTCCAAACAGGTCATATCACTTGGATCATATCAATAACACATAAATGAAGTTAATTGCAAATGGGTTTTGATTAATTTTAATTAGGGTGGTAATGGCAAGGGTCTTATTGTGAAATTTTTCAAAACAAAACAAAAGTATTGACTTTATTTTTGTTATAATTCAATCAATTCTTATGCAAAAAAATTGTATAAGAGCTCATTGGAAAGGGTTTTTCATGTTCTTCAAAAATTGTCTTTTGATTTTTCCCCCAAAAACTCCACCATTTTCATGTTATTTAAGGTTGTAGGTTTTCAATTTCGGGTTTCTCGAAAAATAACCGTCATTCAACGAGCAATAACTCAGTTCGTATTGGGATTACAGACGTTTTTAAAAAATGAATCTTTGTTTTTTTATTAGCTACATTTTTGATGTTATTCATTTTTTTGATAAAATGAAAACTTTTTAAGTTATTTGTGAAACACAGTTAAAAAAACATGCGTTTTTTTATTGAAAAATGCACAGTTTCAATCCTTAATAACTTGAAAAGTATCAACTTTAAAAAAAAAACTTTATAAAACAAAAGTTGCTTAGAATGGGTCAATCTATCGATCTCATAGTTTATTTTAATTAAAAAAATGTTCAACCCCTTAGAAGGGGTGGCTTTCACCCCTAGGGCAAAAGCCCGCTTCAGCACAGGGTAGATTTTGAAGTAGAGGGTAGGTAGAGCTTAAAATCCAAAAGTTTATGAAAATCGGTGTTGATTCTCAAAATTTAGAAGTTTTGCATTTTTTTACCGCTGGTGACTGGACTATAAGTATTCTATCAATTAATTCAGTTTTTATAGCTGATTCGAGTGAAAGTAGACAACTATTATTGCTATAATTATAAGTATATTTTTTTTTTTAATAAAAGGAGGAATGAAATTCAAGTCTCCCAAATTCCCTCAAATGATAATTGACTCTCCTCTTTTGATTTTGATAGTAAAAAAAAAAATTGCTGATGAGTTATGCCTTAAAGTTGCTATGTAAAAAAGGTTTCTTGCTTCTCATATTTTTTCAAAGATTAAGGTGGCCACTCCACTATTTAACTTTTGAAATATTCATACCACTGTATAGATCAAAATAACCATAATTTATAAATATAGATAAACAAAATGTTCACAATAAAAATAATTAAACACAATACAAGGTTTTTAGAATTAAGATAAATCACAACAAAAACTACAGTAATCATCATACCATTTACATTTTACACTACAGATTAAATACCATACACACCCCTTGAAGAAACCCAAACGGACACAAAGACAATGTAAAAACATAATAATTAATACAAACCTTTTTTCATGTGATTTAACGTGTCATGTAAAAATAGGATATTGCCCAAACACAAATAAAAGGTTTTTTTTTTTTTTTTTTTTTTTTTTTTTTTTTTTTTTTTTTTTTTTTTATTCCTTTGATTATGATACAAAAATGTGCTAGAACAATGATTTTTAATAATTTGAAGTTAAACTATGCTAATAGTTGTTATAGATTGTAAAAATAATTTGTAGAAGATAAGGACAATTTAAATAGCATGTAGAATGAAAAATTCTTGGAACTTAACAAACAAAAAATTCAAACATGCCAAAATAAAAAATTACAGGAAGAAAAAGTGCAAAACAATTTTAACTTGGTGAGATTTTTTTTTTTCTTTCCAAAACATTCATAAATAGAAATAATGTAAATTAATTGTTACCTTGAGGTTGTGTTGAATTAGAGTTGGCAGTGCCAAACACAGTATTGAATGCCGAATCTGGCACGAAGGAATTAGTAACGGGTTGTGCAGTCGCGCCCGCATTACTGAAACCTGTAAGTTAGCGTAATACAAAGAGAAACTAAGTACTAAAAACTATGACTAAATACCAAGTTTTACATTTAAATTTAATAACTATACCTAAATATAACACAACTAAATTTCAAAAATGATAAGCCATTAGTGAACACACTATAACAAACCCTACAACAACAACTAGATAAAATCTTAAGTAAAAACAGAAGATAAAAATTTATAGAGGGAAAGGAAAATATCAAAGCAAAAGTGAAATAAACAAACAGAGAAGAAGAAAACTAATCTCATTCAGTAAATAAAATAGATTAAGAAGATATAAGAAAAAAAGTTTCATTAGATTTTCATTGCTACTACAATTTACACAAATTAAAATAAAGATTTCTTTTTTATTAAATCCAACTTTTTATCATGCATAATATTATAGCATAATTTAACTAATATTTAAAATTTTTGATTTTCAGGTTCTCAGATTTTTAATTTCTTTATTTCACAACAATTAACAAAAAAAAAAAATAATAAAAA
>KZ651159.1:382305-403577 GCA_001010745.2 Gerris buenoi | reverse complement strand
ATCATTTAAAAGGTATTAAAATTTGGTTCACAAAAATATATCGTGTTTCCAAATTGGCGGCCATTTTACCCCTAAAAGAATTCAATATCGCATACCGAAGATAGAAAAGAATAATAATATATGCACATCTTGATTTTTAAAAGTGAACAATAGATGTTTTTGTTTAAAAAAATAGATAATAATAATTATAATTAATTCTTATGACCGAAGATACCCTTTTAGTAACTTGCTGGCAAGTACTTGACGGGATTTTTTTTATTTTAAAATTGATTTGATTTTTGTTTCTGAGCTTACCAAAGGTAACGGAAGATATGTGGTCGTTTTGAAGAACGAATATTTTTAGATCTCCGATCTACATTGGAATCTACAAATTCCAAGACAGAAGACAGAAATCCGTTTCATACATCAGAGATCATTATTGGTTCCGTGTCTGCCGGTCAGTCGCTCAATTTTGGCGAGCCAACATATTTTAAAAACTAAACGTCCAGTTTTGATTAAATTTGTATGGTAGTTCATAATTAGCTCATTGCTCATTGTTGGTCCCGGTCCCACATAAGTTTAAAGCTTCGACGCTCATTTGTTTCTCTTCCACATGCGAACTAACATACATTTATTTACATCTATAGTTTCGAAAGTACTTTCTTCAAATGGTTTTGAAAAACCAACAAAATTGATACTTTTGAAGATAAAGGTGTAAATAAATGTATGTTTGTACGTATGTGAAAGTTAATGAAATGGGCGCAGAAGGTTGAAACTTATACAGAACCAATAATGGGCTAATTATGAGCTGCCACCCAAATTTAAACAAAATCAGAAGACGAGATTTTATGATATGTTGGTTCACAAAAATCGAGCGACAGACAGATGTGAAAACAAAAATGTTCCCAGATGTTTGAAACGGATTTCTGTTTTAGAATTTTTGAATTCGGAGTTATAAAATGTTACAAACAGCTTCCGTTACCTTCCTTTAAGATAGGAAGAAAAACTACTTCCTCAGGATAAGAGGAAAAGAGGGATCTTCCAATTTAATCAATAATATCTATTTTACTATATCAGTAAGTTTAAAAGGCGTATGAGAGCGTCTTCTGTGTTACAGTCTTCTTAATACGTGAAACGATGTTTTAGGCAAGAATCCGTGACGTCACTTGTCTCATTAGTTCTTCTCATTAGTCTCACTTGACCCATTAGTTCCATAAAGGCATAAACTACTAACATTTTATTTAATAGACCGACAGGCAGAAACGAAACCAAAAATGTTCCCTAATGTCTGAAACGGATTTTTGTCTAAAAATTTTTGAAATCGGAGTCATAAAAAAATTTCGTTCTTCAGAGCTTCCGCTACCTTGGGTAAGCTCAGAAGCAAACGTTTGTAATATTTTTTATTACTATTATTTTTAATATGAAATAATGAGTAACCTTTACCTAACTAATATTACGATCAAAATAAATTCAAAGAATTGCCAATAAGACTATACTGGGTAACCCAAAAGTCTCCCATCCCCCCTTAAATTTTGAATGATAATGATGGTTAACGGCAGCAAATTATATAAAAATTTCTTATTAGAAAGTTAAAAGCAGCAAATTATACCTATTCGCTAATAGGATTAATACGAACATTTCAAATTAGTAGTTAACGGCTGCACATTATATTCGTAAACATAAGAATAGGTTAATGTACAGCGTCATATTATATTAACCTTATTTTTTAAATTACGTCATATTAATTAAACCATTTATTTTCTTTATTTCCAATAGGCAGAGTTTTTTAAAAGGAATTTAATGAATGTCATACTGAAAATTATAAATTTGCAGGGACCTTATAATTGAGGAAAATACTAGTTGTCAAGATATAGAGACAATTAAGTAAGTGTTACAATTATTTGCATCATAAATTACCATTGACGACGTTATTTAATGAATTGGAAAAATAAATCTCGTTTTATTATTGTAGAGGAAATAAAAAACATTGTCGGTTCAAAAGTTAGAACGTGACTAGGTGAATGGTTAATGAGTATGATTAACAGCCAAATAACTCGAGTGTGAAGAGCTCATTCCGCAGTCCAAGCTCTAGATAGCGTCAGGTCACAAGAACACAGTGTAGATAAAAACCTGCCAGGTTAATGTCAACGCTAAATTAGGTTAGACCCGTAGATAAATAGTGTGGCAAAGACCTTGGGTTATAGCCCATAAACTCAATGTCACTAAATGGGCTTTTAAACTTTAAACACCTGCCTCCATGTATATTATAAAAATAAAATGTCTGAATCTCAATATAACATCTATATTAAAAAGTTTTATCGGGAATATGATTTATTTAAGCTTATATTTAAATGAGGCCTTACTGAATTCCCCCCAAAAAAGTGTTTTAAACTGGAACGGATTCAAATGATGAGCATGGATGAAACGCTTTTAAGTGTTAATAACATTCAGTTGCAAATTGCAAAACATTATAAATTAAACTTAACATCCTATCCTAAACTTAAACTATGTTCGTATTTTAACTGTAGAATAGTCTCGTTAAAACAAAACCTCGTTTGTCCGGACATCCGAAATCAAGAGGGGATCTCAAACATTTTCTATTAATTTCTTAATCAATGTAATCAATGGCAATAAATCAATAAACTTATCAAGTTTTTGGTGGTATATCCTAAATCAATTGCTAAGTTTAGTAAAAGTGGGCCAACTTTGAGATTAAACAGATATTTTATGTTAAAAGCTTCAATTTTAATAATTGTACCCAGCTAAAACTAGTTTTTCCGTTCAACCGGACTTTCAGTCATCAATCCGGATAAGCGAGACTCTACTGAATCTATAAGTCCTGCTGTCGACAGCAGATACTGCAGATTAAGTTCTGCATGAGATCAAGATTGACATTTAATGTTGCAATTTGAAGTGAGCAAGTGGTTTCTATACCTTCTGGAATTGATGCCAGATGGAAATGATAATTGGAAATGCATGAACGAAAAAAGTTAATTTTATTTATCAGGTTATAAAATCAGGTAGAACGGTCAATGTGTGGAGGATCCAACACCAATCTTTATTTTTCTATTATTTTATTGTTAATTAGGTTTGCTTCCGAGCTTACGGAATTTTATGGGTAGGGTGAGTGGTATAATATTGTCATCCTAGGAACCAAAATGTTTATAAAATTTACAAGTATAATTATTCTAAGATAAAAAGATAACACCAGTGACCAAGACTCTATAGTAGCAATTAGCAATAAATTATAGATTATTATAATCATTTATATAGAAGACTCCGCATAATTGTCTTTTATATATAATTTTATACATAATTCTCTTATATCCATAAACAAAGTTCTATCTGCAACATTTTGGGTACATTTGCATTTCATACATTAAAAGTCCAAAACCGGCCTTGTCTTTATTCCTACTTGTCTGTTGCCTCTGTGCGGCAGCAGCGCAAGTCCGACTTATTGGGCGTAAAAATTGCTAAACGAAATGAATTTATAATGAACAACGCGAGTTTTTTAATTTTAGTACTATAAAATATATTAATAGAACAATTAATAATTTTAGAGAACATTTAAATATATTAATAGGAGATAGGATCTAACAGGAGGTAGTTCGGTTTTCACTTTTAAGTACTATATTTCGCCACCCTGGAGCGAATAAAACAATATAGATTAAACGTTTTTCCTAAAAGTGGAGCATTTTTTTAATAAAAGGAATGCTACAAGATCCAGGTTACAAAAAGTATAATTTTTTACGATATAAGTAGAATATATGTATTGATTAATGTTACACATTCAAGAAAATGTGATAATAACAATGTAGATAGATAATTTGTACAGATAATTGATAGGAGACCACTATTTTGCCAGTAACTAACAATTATCTCGATATAGTAACTATGTATAGCGACTACATACCTGTCTGCTAAGGCACATCCAACATAATATGTTCGTTCCTAAAGAAGTTAAACTACTCATAAATATAAGCTGAACACTTAGTTTTAGAAAATGTTCTCTAGAAGAACAAGATCAGAGATTTATTATTTAAGTCAGAAATGGTGATGAATGATGGCCAATTAAAGTATAATTGGTAAATAACTACACTTTAATAATTAATTTAAAGAATGATTAACTTCTACTATTAATCAAATATTAAAGCCTGGACAGATCGAAATAAAGGATTAATTAAACATTTCCTTGGAATTATAACACTACCATTAACAATTAAAAATCATTACAAAAACACTTTCAATAAATAATTTGAAAAGATTTTTTTTTAAATGTGTTGTTAATTAAAAAATATACAATAGTCCAAAAGTTGTTCAAATGAAAGGCCGTGAATGGAAGACCTTTTGAAGGGAGTATTTTCATGGATTTGATATCTATAGAAATTTTCAGAGCAAGGTCATTGTTTGTGAGGAATTTATTTGTTTGAATTCCATGAGCCGCAATACAGCGTGAGTGCTTGCTATTGGCCTCCTTTCACAAAAAAAATAAGGGAGTAGACAAATTGATCTTTACAAACAAATCTAGATATTATGACTTTACCAAAGCTAATTTTCCAATTCGCGATAGTGTTTAACTCCACAAAAACAAACTTTTTTTCGCGCATATGCAAGGAATAGGACCTTAAATACAACTTCTCTGACAAACCTGTAAAAAGTAATAAAAAAACTTGTAAATAGGTTTTAATTATATTTCAAGATGTAGAAAGATACATGATATGTAGAGAATAAAAAAGAAATCTTATAACTATACATAATCCATCAAAGCCACCAACTTTTTAAACGCTTTGATAAATCTGTACTATTTGGCCCACCTACTTTAACCACAAACAAATTGGGCACTTAGAAATAGGTGAGACAAATAGTAATTAGAGTAGATTTGTCCCTCCTTTTATTTAACCTTTTGTCTCCAAATCATGTAAACCAAAATTTGGCCCACTTTCCGATTACCAAGAGAAAACTGAAACCTTGCACAACTTATATACCTTCGTTGGCAATACAATAATCAGTCGTTAATGAACTAATTTAATAAGTTAAAATTTCGACTGAAATTTTAACATAGACTGTCCAAACTCTGGCAAAGTTTTCTTTGAATTAATAATATCTATAAAAGTGTGTATTAGATGTACTTGTTTAATTATTGGGTATGATGGTAAATGCCAAATGGTAAATGCTTATGAACGTGGTTTTGAATAAGTAGTTTAAATATCAATCAGTTTTAATAAAGTGAGTGAATCCATTCTTCTCAACAATTTATAATGCAGCAGAACAGTGGGCCATGTTAGAGGGGGAGGGGGATTACGAACCTTATCGATGTTACTTCAACAAACATAATAATTAATTAACCAACTGGAAAACCTAGGAAAGAACAAGACGTAGGCAATTAGTATATTATACGAGTATGTGTGTTAAGTTTTTCTAAAACACCAGGTTTTAAAAGCATTAATAAATTAAAGCTTCTACCTTCCAGTGTTAGCTGAAGGTAAATAAGGAAAAGGGTAAAGAAAACAATTCTCCCTCCTCCTTATCACCTAAGTATATTATCACTAAGATTATATTATCACTTAGAGTAATTAGAATACAATTTCTGAACCTTAAACACATAGCAAGGGCTTTCTAAAGTCAGATTATTCAACCATTCTTAAATACTTCCTATATTTGTACTCATTTATTACCCAAATTCTCTTATGGGAAAAAGAAGACATACCATCAAGCAGAAAGAAAAAAAATCTCACAAATAGAGAACATACTTAAAAGAAAACGGTCTCATAATATAAAACACGTGAAGGGCCAAAACGTTTAGCTTATCGTTATCGTATCGTAAATCTATGGAAAGGATACGGGAGATTAAAAGGATATGCAAGACAAAGGAGAGGCCACGAGGAAAACACTTGTGAGCCAAGATAAGATAAAGTAGAACCGTGCCAAACAGGGCCGCCTTGTGTCAAGTCAGGTGTGACATATGGGCCAGGATATCCTTCGCTGCATGCCGCCGTCTACATTCACTTCAAAACAAAACATCCAATTCTATGGTAAAGGTGGTACGATCTTCTTTTCAACTTATTACCTATATAAACGATTAATCGGCTTTACAAAGTATTACGTCATATATGATAAAAAGAAATAAGTCCAGAAGTTGCATTAAATACAAGCCGGTCGATAACTGCGACTAACTCGTTCCCGTTCATATATCTCCATGAATGGAACTGGTTCGCCAACTTTCAATTCATTTTATACCAACTGGTATGGGGCAGGTATTATGTAAGGGTTCGGGCAGACGATATAAAACAGACCGGTGTTGCAAAAAGAGGAAGAAATGACACGCAGACTGATTCCATTTAGAAGCGACTCTTAACTGGCACACCTATCTAAATTAACAATTAACTGCAGTCCACCACTTAAGAGGCAGCCTCTGGAATTCTAAGCAATAACGCATTCATCGAATCTGACTCAATCATTTGTCTCGAAGCCTACAGATTATTTTCCAATCGGAGAGTGACTCGATATTTCTCACGGACTACACAAATGATGGAATGACAGTAACTCGTAAACGGAAGAATAGTCGCACGAACACCTTGTTCCATATACAAATAATAATGGGCCGCTGGGGTAGCAACCTTTATAATTTCATAGAACTATTACTTAGTACTGTTCAAACATTTTCTGTTTCCTTTTATAACTATATGTATCTATGTAATCAATATAAAATAATTATCAATTTAAAATAATTACAAAAACTAAAGCTAATTATACATAAGATCTTCGATTATCCGGATTATCTGGAAAACAGTGCAGCTCATAAAAACAGAAAATAATCACCTGGTATCTACACTGTATATTTTTATTCTGTAAATATTTGCTTTAAGTAAATACAGTTTGAGAATTTGTTTAAAAATTACAAGTATTTTTCCCTTAGAATACCAGATTCATATAATTGATGATCCGTAGCGACCTTGACCCCAATTAGTCCAAATAATCCGAGTTTTACAGTACTAGAAAGTAAATAAATTTTAGCCAAATTATAGGGAAGCAATAGAGGTATACTGGGACGCTTGGTAACGCAAGAGTCGATCAAATAAGTCGTCCATAAATTTGAACCGTTATTACAAAAGGAAATTGACAACCTAATATCCAGGATCGAGGAACTAGTTAAAGGTAGCGTAGCTTTGAGCGTGGTGCCAGAAATATGAAAGGGCAGCTAGGATAGTCTTCATCCCAGGGAAGACTGACAATACATAGGCCAAATCCTTCCGACACATTAGTCTCACTTCCTTTATGCTAAAGCCTCTGGAAAGGATAATAGATTAATATCTAATAGAGGAAATTCAACCAAGAAAACCTCTGCATGCCAATCAGCACACTACTTGAAAGAGAAGTTGACTGAAAGAGCCCTTCATGCGGCAACATCTAGGATAGAAAAGGTGATAAAGAAAGGGAGATTACACATTGGCTCTTCTTTGATGTGGAAGGAGCCTTTGATAAAGCTAAAATAAGGAATATAGAAGAGGAACTTATGAGAAACACCCCTCGATGCATCATTGAAATATAGTCCTCTCTGTCTCTGAAAGGGAAGAACGCAATCTTATCACTAAACGACACTTAAATCACTATCAGGGTAATAGGAGGCAGCCATCGTGGCAGCTGCTTTTCACAACACCTGTAGTATCTAGTGATGGATCGACTTCTGAGGAGACCGACAGAGGAAGACTTCTGTGTTCGCAAGTAGATGACGGACTAGTCTTGGTAAGAAACAAGTTCCTAGACACCTGCTGTGAAAGTATGCAATACGCCTGCAGGATTATTGAAGGGCGAAGGATAGTGTAGAACTCTCAGTCAACCCTAAGACAGAGGTAATGGTCTTCATAAAAAAGAGAAATGTAGTAGCCGGATTCGTTTTGCTTTTAAATTTAACGGATCGTCTATGCGGGGCCTTAACATTATTCATATCATTTACCGGCGGCGGTTGAGAACCAGTGATCTAAAGGAATAGAATGGTTTTCAGTATGTTTACCACAAAGCAGTGACTAATATTTAGTAGTTGGTTCGATAACATGACAACAGCCCGACTAGAAGGGGGGAAATCGTCAATATTAATACCAAGAAAACCTAAAATGGGTGTTTTCCCATGCTTAATCCGATAAGATGATTCAACACTCAATAGGTTTACTACTTCGTTCCCTTCTTTAAATCTTAATCTCTTCAAAATGGAAACAGAAACACCCATACATGCACTGCAATTAAATATAAAATATTCTTTGTTATAAATATCTATATCAAGAAGCTATTAGGCTTACATTTACAGTCTGGATTACATCTCAATAAATTACTCCTAATTATAATAAAGGACTGCATAGTAGTGAGATTAAATTTATTGGTTAATTTCAAAAAGTAATTTTAAAATGGTGGCTTTTTAAAGAAAAAATGTTTTACAAAACCAAGTGTGATCTAAAATTTACCACTAGTATATGGAGAAAAATAAGAAAGCAATAAGAAATTTAATTTGATTATCAAAAAAGTCTCTTGCACAAATTAAGTCTATAGTCTATCATCATTATCTTCATGTTGTTTATTTTTCTTTAAGAACATTTAATAAATTAAATCAAGGTCCATGGCTACTTCACAGGATCTTCACGCTTATAGAAGAAACCAAGAAATCCTTTAACCCTTTATCTCTCTGGGAATTATCTCTCTGGGATATTTTAAAATTAAATAAACACCCTGACCTGATTATAGGATGAGGTTGGAGCATTATTATCTAATTTTGGCTTATTTTATGTCATATTGTTCCATTATTATTGTATTTTTCAGAAAGGTATGTAAAATAATAAAAAATTAACAGACAATAGTCCTTTTTAGGGTTTTGTAGATACTTCTCAAAACCCTTATGCCGAGGGTGATGTGTCTGTCTGTCCGTCGCTCTTTGGCTCATAGCGCCCGAACCATTTATGCTAAAATGCTGAAATTTGAAACACTGGCGTAACTTCCGGGCCCAAACACAGGACATATACACAAAAGTTAAAAATTTAATATGCGCATGCGCAATTCGAAAAAATGCGGTAAAGTCAAAAATTTAGATTTTTTTTAATTTTCGAGTGGGGTATCAAATGAAAGCTGCTGAATAGCAGATTACGAATATATGAATAAATTTTTAAATTTCGCTTTCCTTATTGGTCAAATAAATCAAAATACACCCAAAATTGCCCCCCCTCAACTACCATATAACGGCTGGATGTAAAATTTCAAAATAATTCATACTAATACCCTATTGTGGGGTGATGTAAATTCCGGGAGTGCATCGAAAAATTTTAAAAATTGCCAATTTTAGGCGCGAAAATTTAAAATTTGCCCAAAATTTTATTTTTTTAAAATTTTGAGTTGGGTATCAAATGAAAGCTCCTGAATAGTAGGTAACAAATATCTAAATACATTTTTAAATTTTGCATTCCTTATAGGTTAAAAAAATCAAAATATACCCAAAAAAAATTTTCCCCCCCCCAACCACTATAGATCGGCTGGTGCTAAAATTTCGAAATAATTCATGCTAATACCTTATTATGGCGCGATGAAAATTCCGGGAGTTCATCCTAAATTTTCAAAAATTGCCAATTTTAGGCGCGAAAATTTAAAATTTGCCCAAAATTTTATTTTTTTAAAATTTTGAGTTGGGTATCAAATGAAAGCTGCTGAAGAGTAGGACACAAATATATATTTGCTTTTTTAAATTTTGCGTTCCTTATTGGTTTATTACTGATAAAAAACATTGTGACCCCCCGGGGGATCGAACCCGGGACTTTTAGATTGAAGACAAGAAATCATAATTTACATAATGGGTATGCTTACTCATCTACAAAACCCTAAAAAGTACTTGGTCTAAGTACTTCCCTGTGATTTTTTAATTTTTAATGTGCAATTAGTTAAAGGAAATTAACTATTTTTATAATTCGTCAAAATAGGCAGTTTCGATATAATTATTCATAGGGCAAACAGCATGAATTATTTAATTTTTTTTTTTGCATAATCTGTATTCATTAGTGAGCAAGAAAGAATATACTAAGAAAATAATAGGTTCACAGAATAATGCATATAATCTTCTAATTAACATTTAGCTACCTACCACATTTCCATATGCACTGCCGATTTATTTGCTTCCACGGACAGAAATGTCTACCTTAATTATATATTAGATTAATAGTACAGGGTGCGGTAGAACCGATTTTATGTAGTTTTGAGCGTTATACAAAATTAACGGAGGTATGTAGAAGATAAATGTTTATATTTTAAAATTTAACACTAAAGCCATTTTATAATCATCAAGATAGTAAATAATGTCCTAGAGATGGCTGCTTTGGCTGTTAGCATAAAGCCACACACTATTGGAGAGTATCTATCTCTAAGTTTTTTGGTTGACAGCGTGTTAACACATATCGTGGGTTATGGTATGACGTATATTACACATACGGGTTATGGCTATGGCGTTAACTTCTTCTATACGTAATTTGTTTCCTTAGCTCTGGTAGGGTTAGAGGGCAATGTTTGAACGCTTACAATTAGGGTACAGCTCTCAATTTGTTGTTCAATGTTCACAACATGAAATTAACATTATGTTTTCAAAATGTTTCCTGAACGTAAGGGTCACAGGTCCAGGAAATTTGGGAATTGACTTCGATTATACTGTCACCGCTGCTGGTGATTTAAAATCTTAGAATGCAATCTAATATTAAAATTGTCATTTAGGTTGGTGATACATCGATATTATATATGAAATAACATAATTTACAAATTTCATAAAAATCAGATGTATACTTTTAAAGATATAGGTGTAAATAATAAAATTGTATGTTTGTGCCACACGGAAGAGAAACAAATGGACGCATAAGGTCGAAACTCATATAAGGGACCAACAATGGGCTAATTATGACCATCCAAATATCATTAAAACCAGCTTAGTGAGTGCTTTTTAAGATATGTTGGTTCGAAAAATTGAGCGACAGACCGACAGACGCAGAGACGGTACCAAAAATGTGTCCTAATGAAACGGATTTCTGTCTTAAAATTTTTTAAATCGAAGACCTATATTATAATACATATTTTCGTTCTTCAGAACGATGCCATCCGCTACCTTCGGTAAGCTCGGAAACAAAAATCTTATTTAGAAATCTGATAAAAAAAAGGAGAAATTTGTACAAACTGGTTTAAATTAAATCTTATTGATCTAAGCGGCAGGATAAGAAGAATGTGAACAATGGGTATAGTTCAGAGACATATAGACGGACGTGATTAAATGAATGACACGATGACGGGATTCTAAGAGGTCAGGTGAAAAGCATCATATGTATCATAGAGGGACTGATATGTATATGTGGTAAGAAGGTATGTTTGGATGGGCTGGTTATTAAACCAAGTGTAGAATGAAGGGAGGTGGGGACAGAGTAATAATGGGCAGACAAGGACGGGATAGCCAGGGCATTGTGAGTCGTGAGGGAAGCCGGCGCCTCGAGTCTAGAATTGTGACGTGTACACAGGCAGGATATACAAAAACATTACCTCCGCTAGCTTCTCTAGACAAGCCAACCCCTTGCAATCTACGTTTCTACTGAAACAATACAATGTGACTTTGCAAACAACAGTCAACCCTTAGCAATAAATAAACAACGGCCTTTCTGGCCAAGCAACAAACAATCAACATCAATGCTGCAGAGACAGAGAACACATCTTATACTCACCCAAATGAGGGTACAATACAAATTTTGAACAAAGCACCAATTTTTGGCTATGCTTTTTAGTTAAAATTTGTTTAAGGGCTCCATGTAGGTTCATGTACAGATGTTAAAGAATGAAAAAAAAAATTGTCCTTATCTATTATTATAGTCCAGGACAGGAGATAGCGTGCAAAAAATTGTCTGACTAACATCAAGCTAGAATTTTGTATACAAGTCAATCTTTTAGCGCCTTTTAAGAATATGTGGTCGGCTAAGTTCGTCTGCGGGACATGGCTTGACAATAGGCATTTGAAAAAAACAAACCGGTGGAGAGCGGCCATGTCTCACCAATTATGGTGGACAATGTGATTTTCATGATCCTGAGTACAGAATTAGTTAGTAGACTAACAATCAAGTTGATGTTCGTTAGTCCCTTGACAGGTGACTACGTTGATTTTTAGTAATATTTGAATAACTAGCCTATCAATTGTGAAAATATCATCGACTTGATTTTTGAAGGGTTAAAACTCATATGGGGCCAACAATAGGCTCATTTTGGAATGCCAACCATATTTCATTAAAATCCGACGAGTAGTTTCTAAGATATGTTGGTTCGCAAATATTGAGCGACAAAGAGACCGACAAAACAAAAAATATTCCCTGAGGTCTGAAAAGGATTTCTGTCTTGACATTATTGATATTGGAGATAATTAATATATTGATATTGATTTTATTAATATAAAACCTTTAATTTAGTTTTGGATCCTTTTAGGGTAATAAAATCGTACTCAGATTTTTACTTTTCGTGCCAACGTTTCGGCATTACCTGCCATTCTCAAGCCTACAAAAAAATATATACTTTATTAAGAAAAACCAAAAGTCGTAACAGGAAACCATCCTTCTACGTAACCATCCATTTGACACATACCTTCTCTTTGGCTATTGTGAGGATCGTTAGTAAAACAAGATGATAAAATTATTTGAAACAGAATTGTCCCTCGTCAAAACACTATATCTAAAATATCGGACATCTCCTCTCTAGCCATCTTTAACCCGATAACCCACGAAATTGCACTGATATAACAATTAACAATATAAAAATTAATTTTAACAAGGACTAGTAACAAAAAGGTATAAAATTAACAAAAAAAAAACCAGGATATTACAAAACAATCTTGTAACTCAGTTAACATTTAAGCTATTATCAGTACATTATCATATCACAACATTGCAGATCTCACTTTAGAATAATAAAAACCTAACTATTAGTACATGAATTAAAATTATTAAAGTTTAATTAAAGTCATTAAAATCTAGTAATAAGCAAAAAGAATAACAGGACGACTAAAATTTGTAACAATACAAGTAAAAATAATATACAAGTGGCGTGTTCATCAACAGTGATTAAAAAGTCCCACGGCGGGAATTATGAATTGTATTGGTATAAATACCACTATAAAATTTGTTTAAAGATCTCGCATCTATTTTAATATTCACCGTCGAATCCGATCTAATTGCTATGTTTAAAGCTTCTAGCATTTTTCTTCGGTTTAACTTGTTTTCCATGCCAATAATTTTGGTGTCTTCGAATTTGAATTTATGGTTTGTGGCTAAAGCGTGACTAGATAAGGCGGTGTTAGAATTACATTTTTTTCATCGTATTGGTGCTGTTTAATCCGATTACTAATAAGTTGATTGCTTTCTCCGATGTTATTACCCTAAAAGGATCCAAAACTAAATTAAAATATTTAAATAAAGGGTACAACTTAAATCAAATATATAAAACCTTTATTTTATTTTATTTTTTTTTTTCAGATCTAACCTAGCTTACGTTACCTTCGGTAAGCTCGGATTGAACTAGCGTTAGAATGGCCGCTTGCCTTAAGTTGAATAAAATCTCGACATTGGAAATGTCTTTTTGATATGAAACGTAAAAAAAGGAAGCTGCTATTCTTTATAAAAAAAATGTCACAAGCAGCTGAGTATTCTTACAAAAATTATATAAAGGGATTTCTAGTCCTTCAAAAACAGTTATTGTTATTTGATGTAGAAAAAATCTATTAAAGTCTAAAGAAGTTGAACTTGAGTAAGTATTGTTAAGTATGGTTAGACATTTTGATGATTTTCATAAACTAAACCGTGTTAGATTGCATTGTCAAAACCTTAACCGGAAATACTAAACATAAATCTCTTCCAATGTCCAGAATATCTAGTTAAGTTTTATCTCAATACATAGGAAATGAGAGGAACTCGAGGGATTTAAATTTACGATCACGTCACACCATCACCGAGTAAATAGCATTGGAATATGTTAATCGGTTTCAAAATAGTTTCTCTTTAAAAAAACTGTTTCTGCTCACAAACCCTTAGAAAAATAAACAAAAAACAGTATGGAAAGAGGAATTTAAATTCGAAAATTCGTGGATTTAAAATTAGAAAAATCGTATGACAGGTTCTGCATAATCGCATGGAGAAAGAGTGATTTTGAGGTCGTTAACTTTAAAGATATTTTCCTGTAAAAAGGAATAAGTCCGAGCTAAATTTTTTCCATTAAAAAAAAAAGTTAACAAAAGCATTTTAAGCCCGAGACAAAATCGGATTTATTAATTAATTACATTATGCATCACTAAGTACAATAATGTATTATTATCATCTTGAAATTAATTAAGTTAAATACTGGAAAAAATGGATTGAACCTACTGAAACTACCACTCTTCGGAGCCATAAAATTAAAAACATTTTATTATTGTTTGTTTATAAAAACACTTTTTTTTTTTTTTTTTTTTAATTAATTAATAAATATACTATTCATCTTTGAGTGAAATTAAACAGGCAAACGCAAGGGAAAATATTTCTAATTTATTTCTCAATCAATGTTAAAAATCGAAAAGAATGTTTGGTTTTGTTTGAAGAATGATAATTGAATTTCTTTTTTATTAAAGAATTTCTTATTAAAAAAATTAATAATTACTCTATATTAATTATAGATAAAATCTTTTGCTGAATAAATTCTCGATTTTCTATTCATGCAGCCATGATTGTGAACTAACAAAGTCTACGTTTCTACAAGAACACTAGGATAATTACAATGAATCGTGACTTGAATGTGTGTCAATGATAATAAGAAGTGGTTTAGTATTAAATTACAAAGGGCGGGAAGGGGGACAGCGGATCTCTCGCAACTGTCTTTTAATCTATGAACGGTTAAAACTTTTATTATAAGTGGAAAGTTTATAGTAGATTTTTTTCTCAGGAATTACAAACTTTGTCTAAAAAACGATTAGTATGTCCGAGAGACATAAAAGGTGCTCATTATTGAAGGGTTATCCAAAGATCTTGTCGTTCTTTCCAAATTTTATAACTTGATTAAAATTCTACAGGAAGAGACAAGAGACATAATCTCTCTGTCCTTCTTTTCATCCACAAGACCGCCAAAGCAATACAACAGAGTTCTCTTTATCACTTGAACTTCTCATTATGTAAAGAAAAAAACAGATGATTTGTTGTCCGTTGTCCTTTCCGGATGGAAACCGCGAGCAGTGAGCAGATTGACAAAACTGTCGAACCGGGGGCAGAGTAGTTCGAACTTGACGCACACAACGCTCCCACTTCGGAAAGACAACAAATCGACTTATGTGCGGAGGGCCTAGGCTCATAATGACGTTATAAAACTATGACATTATAGAAAGAACAAAAATATCTGAGGCAAATTCCTCATTTAAGGAAGAGATAAACTTAAGGAAGTTTTATTCTCTCTTAAGTTTTCCTGTTCTCTCTGAAAGGTCAGAGAGAACAGAACGGGAAGATTTGTAAGCAGCACATGAGGAATAGAATAATCTGCCTCTTTCACTTCTCGATCAACAAATCATTTGGTACAGTATCCGCCATTTCACACATCAACTTAAAGTGATCATCAGACCTATACGTTCAATTCTCTGGGGATGGTAAAAGATATGCAGGTGTTTCACACATTGGACAGTGGATTCAGGCGAATACGATACGACTCGGTTCTTATTCTTATTCTTATATCTGAATAAGAAAAACCGCGTCACCTATTACTTTTTTCATCGGAAATGGAAAAATGCATTAAATTGCTTTTTAATATATTGCACATTTTGCTTTATTTACTTTTGCTAAATACTAAAAAAAGGTAATTACAAGTCGTTAATTATTGCACTCGAGTGATTACCTGACAAAAATATCATTCATTCCGTTAGTATTAATTTATTTTCCTCCCTCTGGAGGTATTAATAAGATAATCATTCGCCAGAGAAAATAAATAAAAAAACTAATTTAGCATAAGAGAATAACCAGATTGAATTACGTCGAACTAAGTGTGTCACGCTATCAGAGCCATGTGTAAATATGAACAAGTAACAGATTATTTAAAAACTATCAATCATTTTCATGTAATGCAATATATAATGGCTGTTTTTTAATACATAGCTACAGTTAATAATGTAAAATCAGAAACACAGTTGATATAGTT
Source organism: Gerris buenoi (assembly GCA_001010745.2). Classification (NCBI taxonomy): domain Eukaryota; kingdom Metazoa; phylum Arthropoda; class Insecta; order Hemiptera; family Gerridae; genus Gerris; species Gerris buenoi. The sequence continues at coordinate 387,410 of KZ651159.1, read as the reverse complement.
AGTGTGGCACATAGTTTCCTAGCGTCCTAATACGTATATATTATATAACAATAAAAATAATTTAGATTTACTCATTCGCACGAATCGTAAGACGAGTACGAAGGCAAATATATAATTAATCGGTTCATTCATCATTCACCTCCCTGTATCAACGAGACGGTCATCGGTCATTCAACAATTTTTGTCAGACAAAAAAAAAGCTGAAAAAAAAAAAAAAAAAAAAAAAAAAAGCATAACTTTTCTCCACATGGTTTGACGCGAGAGATTCAATTCCAGAAGTCCAACATGTGTAACTCTTTTTTGGGGGAAAACGAGACACGACTGTTTCAGTCCAGTGGAAAAAAAAGCTTTGACTGAAAAGTTTCCCTATGTGTAACTTTGGTGTCCCAACTCGTTATCCTTTACTTGCAGTCTAGTTTGATTCAAATGTATGTTTTATATGCATAGTATTTAATGTAATACTGCATCGATATCATAAACAAAAGGGTTGATACCTACGCAATTTAATTAGTTAATTGCAATTTCATCAGGTCTAATGAAAAGCCAAAACGTTAAATAAAAAATCTTAGTCATCAATATCTATCTATTAATTTATTTGAAATGTATATACATAATTACAAATTATTAATAAGTATTATTACTAAATTATGAATACCACTCAAATTATACCCTAATAACAATAATAATTAATTGGATCAAACTGAAAACTTTAGTGACATTATCTGCCTCTACCAAAATGTATTATTCATTATCCAAATCAAAATCAAACGGTATGAGAGTGGGAGTAAAGTACATATTCATAATTTCAAATCTGAAACATTTGATTGGTTAAAAGCTCAGAGAGCTTTTTGGATGACAATATTAATCAAATTAAAAATAAAATAAAATACAGGAACGTCAGAATATATCTCCTTTTCATTAAAAAAAAAAATGTTTTATCGAAGTCAATTATTTATTTTATAAACTAAAATATATATAAAAAATTACGATATACATGTAAAATGCATCTTCTATGTTTTATATAAAAGAGGATTAAATAAAAAAAAAAATCGTGTACGTGGTACCTCGGAACTTTTCCTCACTTCAGAGGCCACTAAAGTGGCCACTCCTGCTGCTCATTAGACTGATTTATGATCATTCTTTAAAAACACTTATTTTTAATAACTAAATTTTATTTAATTATTTAAAGTTTGGCGGTATTTTGACAGATGTAAACAAACTTTGCGGCATCAAAAACTAATTAATAGAATTTCATCAAGTTTTTTTATATTTGTTCCTTAATTTTTTCCGGTTCTAACGATATGCTATAAGTCAAAAACCTATGTGTAATTTCAGTATTATTGACCGTCAAAGTTTAAAAATTCAAAAATGTATAACTTCACAATGGCGGCCAATATCAAAATGAAATTTGGCGGGCTTGTTTGTCATACAGAGAGGTACATTCGTGCCAAATTTCAACTCGATCAGGACCATTTTCGATTTATTACGATTTTTTTAATTTTTGCTGACTAAGCAAACTGGGTTCAAGATGGCGGAAAAAGTTGATTTTCCGGGCGGCACAACTACAGGTTAGGACTGATTTTTCTGCCAAGTTTCAACTCTCTAGGTTAAATACCTTGGGCGCTACGATGATAACACACATACATACACACATACATACGTCATGCTGAAAACCACTCAGGAGGTCTTAAAAACACCTAAAACGGATAATTCCGTTGAAATCTCGAAACAAATTTTTTTGGTGAAAACAATACTTTTCCTACTATTAGTAGTGAGGAAAAGTAAAAAAAAACATATTTCTAAACAAAATATTAATATTTGGTTAAAAGAAGAAACACAAGAATATATATACTTAAACAACAAGTATTTAAACGGTTGAAGTTAGAATTTGAAAGTGGAAAGGTTTAATAAAGACCCTACGAGAGGGAAATAAGAGAGGAAGGGAGGCGGTAGAAGAATCGATAGCAGGGAAAAAGGCTAGCAGTGTTGAGTTAGAGGAAATTTTATTAACCCAAGCTCAGTAGTCTGAGACCACACCGAATTTCACAACATTCCCCAATTGAATTTCCTTCGCTTTTTAAACCCTCTTTGGTCATATTCAGAAAATATATAAATGAAATTTTCAAAACTAGTGTGGAAAAAGAGAAGGTTTGACTTGATTTGATTGGACTTTAGGTAAAATGATAAGATGCAAAACTCTAAAGAATTCATGATTGAACAGCATTCTGAAGTTAAGTTCTTTAGAAAATCATTTCTATGTTGTTCAATAATTTGTTCTACTTCTTTGTAATGAAGAATTAAAAAAAATAAAGAATAAGATTTTTATAGAGATAGGAATAGAGCCGGGAAGAACGAACTAGGAAGTATCGTATATATACTTCCTAATGAAAAAATGAAGATTGATATCATAAGGTTGAGTTGGATTAATCTCTTTTACAATATTTATAGCGTAAGAGTTAAAATTTCCGATATAGATCTATAATTCCATATTTGTCTTATGGAAATTCAACATTAAACTATTTTTACTTTATCATATACGTGGAAAATTTAGAGAAAAAGTCTTTTTATGGTACAGGAAATTAGATTTTGTTGGATTTATACTCTTAAGACAACAATTCTTTTTTTTAAAAAAAGTCTGTTTATCGTCTGTTGTCTGTGCAGACGAGTGAATCCTACACTATTGAATTTTCAGAAATATCATACCCTCGAGGTGAAAACGAGAAATGAATTTTAGCTTTAAATTTTGGGAACCACAACCCGACATAAAACTTTGAAAAACCAGATATAAAATTTTTGCCCGTTTTGATTAAAAAAAATCTAAAATGTAGTCCATTAAAAAACGAACACACACAGTAGTAGAACCTCACTATAAAGGTCAAAAAAATTATAATACACAAAAAAAAACTGTATTTTACAGGAAGACGAGTCATTGCCTGAATTCAACGCATTGACTTTTGACACCTGACGAGTCGTATGAAATTCCCCAAATTGCCCCCGAACCATGACCTTGCTTATCCGGTTCTTTTTTTTCAGTATTCGAAAACTATCGCTTATTAAACCTACCTATTTTGAGGCTGTCTTTGATATACAATGAACAATTTTTATAGTTTATTACTGTACTTGTATTAATGGTTATAGACCGGACTTTCATTACAACGGACAACTCTTTGCATCTATGTCCGTAATAGTTATAATTACTGTAAAGAAGTTTTAGAGTGGGTAAAAGAAAAAGAGGTTTATACTTTCGTCATTTCATGAAATTGGCTATATTTAGGCTCTCTCAGAGGAGTAGACGTGCCAGGATTTCGATGTTATTTACATTTTATAATAAAAGTGTCAGATCTTTACTTAATGAAAGTTTTATTATAAAATGTAAATAACGTCGTAATCCCGGCACGTGAATTCCTCCTCAGAGCAGAGGCGAAATAAAGCCAATTTTATGAAATGACGAAAGTATTACTCTATTTTTCTTTTACCACCCAACGACCCACACTACAACTGCGAATCAACAATAAAAGGGACAAATATATAAGAGCCTACACTCTACTGTATATATAGGGTGGCAAAGAAACGCACTTTTTGAACACTTATATCTCAGCTTCTGTAATAGATAGCGATATGGGGTTTGCGGGGTCTGAAAACTACATTCTTCTACTTTAATTTATTTATCTATAACTTAACTAAACTATTGGGAGAAAGCCAGTGCAATGAAGGTGTGAATTAGGGTCTCAAAAAAAGTCGTTGACCGGGTAGTTTTGATAAAATAAATGTATGTAAAAAAATGAATATTTAACAAAATTATAAAAAAAAGATGTATATTTTACAGATTTACTTGTTGCATGGTTCAATATGTCCTCCTTGTTCATTTACAACATCCTGCACTCCTTCTTCAGTGGGATATTATGGCCCCAGTAAGCCAGTAATTGTTGATTGACGCATATCATCCCAGGTACAAAGAATCCTTTTTCGAAGTTCATCAACGTCCTTTATTCTACCTCTCACGTACACTCTTTGTTCTAACCAACCCCACACAGAGTAATCAATTGGATTTAGGTCTGGACTGTTACGCGGCCACTCGTCTAGCTGAATGAAGTCTGGGCAATTCTCTTGCAAGAATTGAATCGTTTGCAAGGAGCGATGGGACGGGGCACCATCTTGCATAAAAACGTGTAATTTGGAATTTCATCTTCAATTTCAGGCAAAATTGTGCTCAACTCCTATTTACCTACAAAGAACCCTTCCTCCACCATATGGTTATTTATTCTATCAAAACTATAATACCAGATAACTATTACTACTCGGACAACGACGTTTTTTAAAAGACCTTAATTCAAACCTTAATCAAATTGCGTACCTTTCACCCAATATAGCTTGTTAAGTTATAGACATGACATTTAAAGTAGAAAAAAGTAGTTTTTAGATCCCACAAACCCCGTATCTCTTATCTATTACAAAAGTGTGTATCTATTATTGTACGTGTTCAAAAAAGAGCGGTTTTTGGCCCACCCTGTAAAAAGCATACATATGAAAATAAAAATTAAAAAAAAACAAAAGATTCTCCTAGATAGCGAATTGTTTTAAGAAGCCGAAACCATCTTATTGTTCAACAGAATATTTAATAAAAAGTATAAGAAGAAAGAAGTGTATCTTACACGGATATAATGCATGTCAGGGATTCTAAGGTTGACTGGAACGTGTTCTGCATTGTAACCAAGTACTTTACGTATTAGATGAATAAAGTAGAGTGTGTAATGCAAGCCTCTATATGATAAAGAAAAATAGGCAATACTTCTGCTATATTATTCAAATGATTCCTGTCACCAGAATCGTTCCAATAAAATCTATAATATAAGTGGCAATGTCCTGATTGACTGACTGACTGACTGACATATAGAATCAACGCACAGCAAAATCTGCTTAACCGAGAAACTTGAAATTTTGATGATATACTCTGTTCATATCATAGGCGTCCACTAAGAAAGGATTTTGCGAAATTTTCATTTTTGTACCCAGGGGTACGGGGTACAAATTTCAAAGTAATGAATACTCTTCATGATGCATATCGTTGAAAAGCTCTTTAAAAGTACAGTAATTGTTGTTATGTA
>KZ651159.1:368998-379126 GCA_001010745.2 Gerris buenoi | reverse complement strand
CGGAGATTTTTTTCGTTTATTAGTTGTACATTTTGTTTTTCCCGGGGGGGGAGGAGTGGTAGCTGAATCTGGGGGGGAATAGCGGCATAGGCCTTGGGGGGGATGGGCACCCCTGCTTCTGAGAATTATTGCGATGGAGGAAATTAATAAATCTATACTATAAATATACTTTTTTATAACACGCTTAGAAAATTTCTATAGCCGGTGGTGAAATATAGCATAATTATATCTGAAATATATATTCTGTGAATATCTCAGTTTCCTACCAAATGTGGCTTGCTTAACTTCATGTCGGAATGAGTGCAAAAATTATTTGAAGTAAGGACTACCATTTTAGATACAAACGTTGAAATGATGTGCTTGTTTTTAGGGTTATTTACAAATTGTTGCAAAACTTGGGCCTCAAAGTCAAAATTTTGGAAAGTACAATTGGCTCCCGAATCGATTTCCTTTATTAGGAATTAACCAGTATCTCTAATACACTAAACCAATCTTCAAAATGATGTTTGACAGGAATGCAAAGGATGCTGCTACGCATAAATTCGCCTTGCTTCGATGGCAGTAAGATGCTCCTTAGGCTATAAGTATGTCTGCTAATTCAAAATTTGCAAAGTGATGCATAATAAATAACCAATTTATCTCTTCTAGAATAATTTGTATCACACCTAAAATTAAAACTTCAAAAATAGTTGTTGTTTCTATGATTTAACTTTTACTTTCCCGGAAGGGGACTTGTATATCGCTGGGAAAGTCCTGGAGTGACAACAATGTTTTAAAATTTTATCTCTAAAATGATGATTTTCCGGGCCCAAGTGTTAACATTTTTTAAATAAAATTGTTCATTTAAGTATCCTCTATCATTTCTAAAAAATAGGAGTAGTTATTCTGTGACACCCTTTAGATATTATTTTATTTTTAATTTACCTACCCTAGATTGAAATGATTAATATACGTCACTAAAAAGTTTTGAGAAGCTCTACACGGAATGTAAGGTCAAACAACATATGTCTTGGAACATTTGCCGGAAAGAGAGGTGAGAATTATATAGATAAGTTAGTAGAATGTGTTCCTTGTGGTTTTCAGTTCTTGAGAAGTTGGGTCAATTAAGGAAATAAAAGCCTCAATTTTGCTATAATTCGATCCCTTCTTGGATCATTCTCAAGCTGACTGTCTAGAGTCTAGAAGTCTAGACGATTAGATCGTTATGGTTATTATTATAAATTCTGGTTTGGACGTTAAAAAATTGTTTGAATCATAGTGATTCTCATCTTTATATGAATACTGGTTCTGTTTATTGCACTATTAGTTTTAAATAAATCAATAATTGTAAGAACACATTTCTCATATTTCTTTATAATTTTATCTTCCACTCTTTTATCATCTGAATTTGAACTTAGGTAATCATTGCAACTCAGTACAGCGATTTAGTTCGAAACATTGAAAAAGTGAGGCTTTTATTTCCTTAATTGACCCAACTTCTAATTGAGAATTGAGATTCTATGTGAGAATTATTTTACACTAATGATCGCTTGATAGTTGCGTAAAATTAAGTTTCGTCTGAGCTTTGGCGGAAAACAAGAACAATAAACGTGGTTCGGTTATTATCAAAAGTCAACGATAAATTAAACTAGTAATAATCACAAATCAATCAAACAAACTCCTTTGTTTAACTAGTTACACTACATCTAATTTAACAGAATGATATTCAATAAAAAATGTAAAAATAGCAATAATCGAAATCCAAGATATGTTATGGAATATATTCTTGATAACCTCCATTCATTTCTTTCAGTGAAGGTATGAGCAAACGCTTTTTTTAAGTTTTTTGTTTAAGGAATAAGAGGGGAATTAAGGATAGAATTAATCTGTTCCTCAAGACAATTTGTTGATCTAATTTATTTGATTTTTGATTCGACAAAGTATTACACCTGACTGTCATTTAAAACTTAGTTGGGATATTAGACTGAGATTATGTTTAATTCCTTATGAAGAGTAAAGTTAATCCGAAATCAGTTCAAAAGCTAAAATAACAAATGCTTTGTACTGAACTATTTCTGACTAAGTTCTATTCAAAATTTCGAAGCTGAAATGCAAATGATGAAGACATCAAGCACTGTTACTAGATTAAGGTCGTATTAGTGAATCAAATACGTCATGAACGAGAATTAACAGTTAACAAGAAGATGTAGGATACGGTGAGGCATAACGTTTATATACGGTAAACAGTAAAAGGAAACGGCCCAAATAATTGTCACAGCAATTAGCGTTATATGCAAATTAGAACGTACTCAAATAGACTCGTCTTTTTACACGTGGAAATTAATGAACAAGAGCTTTAAAGCTACAAGAACGAACAATGAAACAAAAACTTTGTTTAATAGATTTAGTAAAAAGTTAATTTTATAATTATTGCTTAGGACAGGTTATTTGACCCGCGTTAAATATATCCTAGCATTAAGTGTTCGAATCAAATAATAATGCTTCCATTACTAGCAATTTGTCTGGTTTCTTATTCGTTCTTCTTTATTTGTTCTAGATTTCGCTGAAATCGCACAGAAATGTGCTGTAAACAAAATTTAAAATATTTTAGAAAAAAAATTGTTGTTTTTTTATTTTTTTTATTTTATTTTTTATTTTATTATAAAAATCGTACCGAAACAACTCAAACATACGAGTTCATATTTACTTAGCCCAGTATTTTCTATTTATTAGTTTTCGAGTTCTCGTTAGTACATTTAACTGCAATTAACAAAATTGCTCATAAAAAATAACTTCTCAACGGGGAATCGAACCCGGCCACTCTCCGTTCGCGTTTAAAGTTATTCTATTAGGAACTAAATCTAACATGGAAAATGGCTTTTATCATTAGATTAAAAAGGACTACATTTTAGAGTTTTTCAGTGTTTTTGTAGCGCGTGTTTTTGGTAGCGCCCCTAAATTTGGAGCTAAAATTAATTTCTCGATTTCGCCTCGGAGTATGCCAAATTTCATGAAAATCATCCCATGAGACTACACAGGCGACAGGCATACATTATTTAAAACCCCATATATATATATGGCATATTTTATTTGAAAACCCTCTTTTTTGGACTTAAAACGTTTAAATCAATCAAAATCTCAAAATAGAATTTTCGAGTCATCACAATACTTTCAAGGGAATTAATGAAATGAATAATCTTCTAGGAATGTAAAGTTTTACATTTCTAAAAGTTAAAATAAACGAATCCACACAATTTTTCCTTTATCCGAAAGTAGCTTTTGACGTTAAACAGGGTAACTTAAATAGTTTTTGTGGTCTTTAGTTTAAATCCACATTCAAATTCTCTCTTGGTTTTCCAGTGTCTTAAATATTAAATAGTTGTTTAGGATTCTGCAGGAGTTTGTAAATACAATCAATAGTACAAGCTAGACTATAAATAGTTTGTCTTTGGATTTTATCAGTGTTAACGAAATAAATCAGTTTAAATTACTCTATAAAAGAATGTGTATTATCTCATTAAATAACTCTCTGTTATCTACAGAATAAAATTCATAAAACACCAACATAAAATAAATGTGTTAAACCTAGAATAGAATTTATTAATACAGACTTTTACTGGTAGCGACAATTCAACAAATGAGTTCAGTTATGACAACCAATTAAATTGGTCGATCTAAGCACGACTTTTGTGCTGCAGGCGTTTGACTCATTGACTCTTAACCATTAGCTCTAAAGATTGAGCAAATTTTGTTAAAATTTGTTAGTAACATTACATTTTCTTAAATTCTCAAGTTAAGGTCAAGTTATAAAATTTACTTGATCACATGCATGTTTTTTCAAATACTCAGGCAACACTTAAGTGGAGTAATCAGCATTATTACACCAGAGGAATTACTCCAGAATTATTAATTAGGGGGTTGCATTAAATGCAATCCCCTTTGCATCTAATGCGCGTTCGCACAAACCTATTTAAGAAAACACAAAGCGCGGCGAACATAAGTGACCAAGGGAGTTAAGAAGAAGCAGGAATTACTGCATTCGTATAGTTGGTAAAGCTCTTACGTTGTAGACCAATTTGATACTCAGAAGTCTTAATATACTTTTCAGAGTTGTTCAGAACTATTCCAAACATAAAATATATCATTAACTTCTCTCCAAAACTTTAATAAATTTACGATAAGGGTTCTCCCAGTCATCTATAAATTACATTCTAAAAGTAGTTTACATAAATTTCAGAAATTTGTCTGATATGCAGATTTGTACTATAAAGTTGGAAGTAAGTGGGTCTATAAACTATAGTGAGGTATTTTTTAGAGGTAAGACGCTTTCTATGCGTACTTAGAGATGCAATTTTCATTCCTTCAGGAGGGCACTAATAAGAGGTAAATGCCTCAGAGTTAGAGCTTCAAATATTCACTGTTATAACTTCAAGATTCATATTAATAATAATGGTCAGATAAAGGCTAGGAGAATCCTAATACAGATAAAGTACATTTAGGGAGAAAGTTTGGGTTGAAAACACAGACAATTATTATTTCAGTTCTTAAAGGCATCTCCAGGGCATCCAGAAATTAGGTTTCTTAAAGATAAATTGTATTCAGTTAGGGTCCATTATCCAATAGCATCATGTATGTGTAAAATTGGATACTTAAATTGTATAGAATTGTGTACTTACACAATAATACACGGTCAAGTATTGAGAACAAGAGGGCCTCAGGGAATAGTCCCTCCAAAAAACTACTTCTCGCATTGGAAACTTTTGACTTAACTCATTAAACATGCTAATTTTTATTTTATTGAAACGACAATTATCTCAAATTAGACAGGGTATAAAATACACATTGATTATTGGTTAATAATTTTACTCGACAAAAGTAGTTTGCATTAAAAATTGAGACGGTCAAAAAAAAAAAAAAAAAAAAGAGGAGAACGATTTTTTGACCATTGGTCAACACGAAAAAAAATGGAAATAAATATTAAATACTGTTATTATATTCATTTAAGGAAAGAAAGACTGGTCGAACTAAAATGTTAATGTTAAGAGAGGAAATTTTTAGGTTAAAATTAATAAATTGTCTAGACATTTGGTACAGCGGTTTGTTTATACGATAAACATTAGCTAAGTTTTGTCTTGTTTTTTATTTAATTTTAGATTATAAAATAATTATTTAACGTCTTTAAGTAAAAATAAAAAAGAAAGGTTTTTATAAATAAATTATTGAACTTATTTCTGTATTTAAGGTCAAGCTATCCAAAACCTTTAATATTAATTCTATTAGAGCATTTTTACTCCACTGGCAAACTTTAATCATAATAATGGTTGTAGTAGAGAGCGACGACCTTACACAAACTGGTTCAAAAAATTGTTGCTAGTGTTTCGAGGGTTTTGACCCCGTATGAACGTTCTAATTAAGAACCTGATTGAAAAGGAGGAGCGGAGTTCACTATCAAGCATTTGTCTTATCAGTTGAGAGTGTAATCAACATCTATATATTAGGACGGTCAACATTGCGTAATGTAACAGCGCTAGCTAGTTATTTTGAGTGGGTTGGAACAGGTCAGGAAATTATTTTTTTAAAGACCAGGAGAGAACAATAATTTAACTCTCGGTCAGGGTCAAGGCTATAGTATACTGTGACTCTATAATATAAAACATTGCAAAGAGCAAGATCGATTTTAATTTACCATAAATAAACTAAAATGGTATATAGTATAAATCCTTCCACTTAATTATTCATTCTTAAGCATTCGTGAATAATATAAAATGGTGCAAGAAGAATAAAAAAGATTAGTGGAATATCTAAGTAGGTAAGTAAGAAAAAATAAGGAATTATATAGTCTTGGAACTAAACACCAACATGCAGAAAACTATCCATTTACTAGGATCTAAGATGTAATAGTTATGTAATCAGCATAACATTACGCTTACACGATCACGATGTATGTTGCCATAGTAGCATGACACTACGGTTACATAGTGTTAGTAACCAGCAACATGACATTATTGGGTACGGTATTTTATGAATGTAAGTAATTTTATGTATCTATCATCATTGTGCTAATCTGAATACATTAATGAAAAATGTATACTTGGTTTTAGGCACTATAATATTAACTGATAATAAGACCTCAATATTATAAGGTTATCGAATCGTATTATTTTAAGAATTGTACAGATTACATTTTTAAATCAAATGATTTTTTGGTCTATCTTAAAATTAGATATACCCCTACCCTAATGATAAAATTAGAAGACTTTACTAATGAGATTGTTAGGGTATTGAATATTTGGAATATATACAAATGGAGATATTTTTGTAATTGATAAATTCTATCGGTTAATACTTTTTTTTTAAATCCCCAAATAGTTGGAATTACAAAAAAGCCATGACTCGTATTTGTTTCACCAATATTTCATAATCCACTTTTATGTTCTGAGTCCTAAGTTTATGATGGAATTGAAACCACTAAAACTTGAGGATAAACACTATTTCAGAAGCAAACTAACGCCTAAAACCAGCTAACTAACGTCTAAATCGGTAAATATTGCATTCATAAATTGTATGTGAAATATACTGTAACGGAGACTCCGAATGCTAGTATCTCGCATTCCTCTGATAACCCTGTTAAAACCGACATATCTGTTAGATTTAAAGAGAGGTGAGGACTGTTTAACGCTAATCATTATAACGGTTAGATATGTATAACAGCTGATCCCTTCAACCTGTAATGACAGGACGTAAAAGAAACACAAGAACAGGGTATACATCAGCATTACGGTCAACATCACTTGTAGTAATTTGAAAAAAAAACTACCTGATAAACCTAAAACCAGGTGAAAAATTGGCCAACTGGCTGAAGATAGTCCATGCGTATTTTTTACGCGCATATGGAGTGTTTCGCTCAAGCACCAGCCCAGTGCAGGTTCACATTAAGGTATTTTTAAAGTAAACATTGCTCATCAGATATTTAACTACACATTTATATATTATATTTATATACTATACATATATAAATATATATCAAATCGTCAGTCTTCAGAATAACCAACATTTTTCCGCAATCTTTGGTATAAACTCGGAAGCAAAAATTAAATAAAAAAAGATAGCTGTACATTCCGATTTAAATTTCTAAAAATATACAGCATTTTAAAATGCTACATTTTGCTTTTTTATAAGACAAGACCTTAAAAGTGGCTCTCTTAAGATAAAGCTAGGTGGAGGTAGAGAANATGAAGGGGAGTATTTTTTTAAAAAAGGAAGCTTTATAAACAAGTCGAGAATTCGTGATTTTTTTTAAAAAAAATATATAAATATAGCTCAAAAACTAATACCAGTAATGGTGTAATTATGTTTGATATTTGTTGGGGACATCGAGAATCGATCGCGTCAAGTTTTTTCCTTCCTAACATTTTCTCTTGAGGGTAATAAACTTGAAACCGCTTTATATTTGATAACTCTTATCTTCGCTGAGACACAAACTTTTCTTTAGATCTTTCTTCTTAAAAAAGCAGTTTATAAAACCCCATTTTCCTGTTCGTGATTAGATCTCTTAGCACCTTGAACCGCTACAAAGAGAAGGTGCGAGCTACGAAATGTGTTTTTAAGTTTAAACAGAACCTTATTTTATTAGCCTACTTCAACGAGGTGTATAATCAAAGCATGAAATGGCTGTCTCTGTCTACGTTAACCAATGGAACAATTCATATCAGAATTTCTTTTACGGGTTATTCTCATGATGGAAAACATAAGTGACTATAACAGATCGATATCTTCCTGAGAAAACTTTGTATGAGATTGTGTGAATCATGACATTTTGAATCCATTGCCATTGCCAGGATCATGATGTAGTTCATTAGTAAGTCACATCGCTAACAATTCCCTTGAGTATGATTCGTTCAATGGCTTCGAAAACTTGTTATTTCGAGTTTTAAGACGTTGATGTACGAGGCGAGGTTGATGTACTGTAGCGTAGTACTCGTATTAGAATATCCACAAACAGTATATATATATGAAAATATTTCTGGAAGAGGAATCAAAAATATTTGGTCACGACCAAATTCTAGGTAGGCAAACATACGTTTGTCTACTATGTTTAATAATTCGAGGATTTCGTAATCAGGATGTTTTTAAGTAAAGAAAGCCCACGTAAACCAGACTTGTGTACTTGACAAGTCAAAGGACTTTACTTGTTGTCTTAATCCGTGGGAAGTCAGGAAGAGAAAGCTTGTCTCAACAAATCCTATCAATTAGAACCGGGTTTCAAATACCTTGTAACAACTATAATCATTGTATCCTTTTAACTAATATACATATACATATATATTTATATATATATATATTTTTTTTTTTTGTAATTCTTATGTGAATTTAGAAAGCAAAAATCATACAAGTAGTATTCAAGTACGCTCCATTGCCAGAGTCTAATAATCTACTTAGCTCACAACTTAAAAACTGTGTTAACACAAAGTAAAAACTGTCAGTTTAGATCCAAGAAAAGCAATTTCAAAGAAGAGAACGTAGAACTTATAAATGGTAGACGGAGAAAGGGAAATATCCATGGAATGCTTACTCGTTCCATATACGGTATGAATCCCATTAAAAATACTTAGGATAAAACTTATTTAATTGAACTCCAACTAACTCTAGTTCCTCGAATAATTTTCTATTCTGGTTGACTTGAAGAAAGCATTAGTGGAAGATTAATTTCATTAAGTATGTGAAAACAATTGAGTAATAATAATTGCTAAAGTAATAAAGATCTGATAGACATCCCTTTTATTATGTTTAATACTGACATAAAAGAGAAAAATCTTGACTAATATTTTTAAAATATAGCACAATATTTATTAAACAGTATTATTTTAAAATTATCTGTATTTAAATTAACTTTAAAACAAAACTAAATTCAAGAAAAAGAAAAAAAAGAAAAAAAATAGTCTCAGTAAAACTACTAACAGTGATTTTGTAGAGAAACTGAGGGAAACAAGCCTTTACGGCAGATTCTGATTACGGTAGATTTATGGGCGTAGATTATGAACCAAATAAACATTCGCCTAAAGGATTCGCTAACGCTAAAGTTCAGGGGATAGTATGTGGGCTAGAGGACAAAAAATTGCCGTCAAACAAATCGACATGAAAAATATGATGCTCTTAAATATTATGTTATCAGGAAGTTGGGATATAACAGGAGGAAGCTTGGTTTTCACTTTAGTACTGTATTTTGCCACCAGGAGTGAACGGTAAATCATATTCATGATTCAATGCTTTTTATGAAGGGGAGTATTTTTTAAGAAAAGGAAGCTTTATAAACAAGTCGAGAATTCGTGATTTTTTTTTAAAAAAAATATATAAATATAGCTCAAAAACTAATACCAGTAATGGTGTAATTATGTTTGATATTTGTTGGGGACATCGAGAATCGATCGCGTCAAGTTTTTCCTTCCTAACATTTTCTTCTTGAGGGTAATAAACTTGAAACCGCTTTATATTTGATAACTCTTATCTTCGCTGAGACACAAACTTTTCTTTAGATCTTTCTTCTTAAAAAAGCAGTTTATAAAACCCCATTTTCCTGTTCGTGATTAGATCTCTTAGCACCTTGAACCGCTACAAAGAGAAGTTGCGAGCTACGAAATGTGTTTTTAAGTTTAAACAGAACCTTATTTTATTAGCCTACTTCAACGAGGTGTATAATCAAAGCATGAAATGGCTGTCTCTGTCTACGTTAACCAATGGAACAATTCATATCAGAATTTCTTTTACGGGTTATTCTCATGATGGAAAACATAAGTGACTATAACAGATCGATATCTTCCTGAGAAAACTTTGTATGAGATTGTGTGAATCATGACATTTTGAATCCATTGCCATTGCCAGGATCATGATGTAGTTCATTAGTAAGTCACATCGCTAACAATTCCCTTGAGTATGATTCGTTCAATGGCTTCGAAAACTTGTTATTTCGAGTTTTAAGACGTTGATGTACGAGGCGAGGTTGATGTACTGTAGCGTAGTACTCGTATTAGTATATCCACAAACAGTATATATATATGAAAATATTTCTGGAAGAGGAATCAAAAATATTTGGTCACGACCAAATTCTAGGTAGGCAAACATACGTTTGTCTACTATGTTTAATAATTCGAG
>KZ651159.1:351685-367053 GCA_001010745.2 Gerris buenoi | reverse complement strand
TAATTTAAATCAAATTATAATTATTATTAACAATGGGAGACAGACAGAGAAACTAGACTCTAGCGCCGGGACTTGAACCACGGGCCTCTATATTTCCAGTATAGCGCTCTACCAATAAGAGGTGTAGTTTGCAATAACAAACAACGTCTTCACACCAAAAAGTTCTATTTGTAACAATTTACCAGTTTCGGCTGTTCTAATGCAGTTTTCTTCAGATCCTTTTTGACAAGTCCCGGCGCTGGAGTCTATTTTTCTCTGTCTGTCTCCCATGGTTAATAATAATAATTATAATTTGATTTTAATTATTATTATTATTATTATTTTTATTTAAAAAAAAAAACCACTGAAATCAGTAGTATCTTAAGTATGACTTACAAACCCTAAAAATGTGTCTCAATCTATTTTTTTTTTCGAATTAGTTGCTTAAAAAAAGTATAATTAGAAAAAAAAGTTACGTGGAAAATATAAAATAAACTTTAAATACTTCATTGCATTCTCGGAGGAAATAAAAATGAATATACATATTTTATTTTTGCTTTATTGAGGTGAAAAAAAGTTTTCAATAGAACACAATAACTTCAAACAATTAATAATTATTAAATTATCTAAGAATCACGAAAGCAAGGAAAACAAGCGATTTTCTTGAAATAATTACAGTGTATTTATATACTTTAAAACACAGCATCAGATTGCATATTTGCTAAAGGATTTTACAAGGACTCTAACTTTTTTTTATGCATTAAAACCCATTTATTCTATCTAAATACCTTGTAATACAGAGTTGAAAATCGTGTTATACAAAATAAATAAGTAAACAATAACAAAAAAATAAAAAAAAAATAAAAAAAATAATAATAAGATACGTAAGTGTAATTACGATTTAACTACAGCTCATCTCACGATTTTGACTTCATAATCCCCATCATTTATTATAGAATAGAAACGTGAATAATACTATAACATAACAAAATTAAAATTAATTAATCGTTAAATTAATGTTTCTCCGAACGTACAATAATGTCAAGTTCATTTCCTGATAATATAAATTTCATACACAAGTATTATTAAGTATTCGAAGAATAATTTTGAGTAAAACTACGTAATCTAAATGGTTAGCATATATCAAAATTAACTTAGCCTTGTGCTTTTATAATACATAATAGTATCCCGTTAATTCATAAACAACTGTGTATACTCGCACAAAAAAGGTTTCTATAAGTTATCTTAATAATTCACCGAAACTTACTTCATAAGCTATAGTAATAAGTAATAAGGTATATAATGCTAGCTGATTGAAAAGAAAAAAGGTACATCAGTTTTAATAAAATTTTAGGTATGTATTCTGGTTAATTTCGTGTTTTGAAATCCAAATGTGAAGTATACATATTCCTTAAAAGTTTTTAAGGTTACGAAGGAAACAAGAAACAACAAGTTTCAGAGATAAAAAATGGTTAAATAATATCAATTCTAAATGTTAATTCAATAAACTATTCACCTCTAAACTTCGACCTTATTTTCACGTAACATTAAGAATACTAGAATAACTGGAATAGGTTAGTTAAACAATATCTTTCCCGCATTTCCAAAAACACGGCTTTATTTCTAGCATCATTTTTTGAGACAATAAGCTTGAAGAATAAACGGCCAGAAAACACAAAAGATTCTTAATTTTTACCCTTGATTTTCATGATTTAGTTGTAGATGAAATAGTATAGTTAAATTAACTTGTTATTAGGTAGGATAGTTTGTCAACCATTTAGGAAATATGTCCAAAATGTTTACACTAGAAAATTTACATAGAACATTGGCGGTATGAAAATTATACCACTAAGAAGTCCCCTGAATATAAATATTAGGCCTGACCCGTGCTCCACAGTAGCATTTACTTGATTTTATTTGTCAATAAAAAAAAGAATAAACTATACGTAGAATTCGTTTCCCTGGTTCTATATTGACTTATTTTGTAGTAAGCTAGCTACAGGTCTAAAACTAGGAATACGATAAGCATAGAAATATAATTATTCTTAGTTATACATACACAACATATTATGTAAAGAGAAAGTATTATGACCGCAAAAATGTTAAGATTCTTTTTATCTTAAAATACATTAGAACTTCAAGCAAAAATAATAAGGCGATGAAAGGACTGTTAGGACGAGTTGGATTCAGCCATAAACTTAATGGCTAAATATTAAGATATTAAGCAAGTAGCCCTTGTGGAACATTAACCACCTAGATCTAGATTGCTGAAGAGAATGAGATTAAAGAATAAGAATAAGTAATAATTTTAACTTGGAACAGAAATATTTCAAGAATATTTTTATAGATGCGATATTTTAAGGTACATAGTTCCAGCAATAGCACTAAGCATCGCAGGATTTACTTAATCAAATCTAGAAAACATGGCTTGATTAATGCATTGTATCTTTTCATCCATCTAGCTTAAACATCCTGGAAGTTATAAACTATTTGCTTTTGATTTTTTTTAACTCAACAACTACTAAGAATTAACAAGAAAAACAAGGATGTAAACATACTAGAAGTCTTAGTAGTGTTGGATAGTACATTTGATCACTTTATTCTATAAGATCGTTCTATGATAATAATTATTCAAGTCACACTTAATGATGCGTAAAACAATAGAATAGTGTTACACAATTGCTACAAGTTGATGCCCTAATTAAATCAATGTATTAACACAATAGAAGTTACTGTAGGCCAAGAACCATACGTACAAATGAATTAATTGTTTGCAAAATTGTAGATTATAATGTTCTATAAAACTTGCATCAATATTAATTTTTATTTTATAATTTGCTTTGCGTTCAGAAATAAAAACAATATCGGATAAATTTTATATTTATGATTTACATTTATAAATAAAACAGTCTGCCAATTAGAGTGGCACGTAGCATCCTCACGTCCTGTTTTATACTTTTACAACCTATTTTTGTCAATTTTTTTTAAAGTTTCCCCAGTTTTATTAAATCCGTTTGCTTTTTTACGTGAATTAAAGTATCAATTCAGCAAAATTTAAAGAGATCAGACGGTTGAAATTAATCTGGGGCCATCAACAGGCTACTTTCGACAAACTATCCAAATTTCATAAAATCAGATGACTACATAATATGAAGATATAGTAGTAAATATATGTATGTTTATGCGCAAATGGAAGACAAACACATGGGCACCGAAGGTTGAAACTTATATAACAATAAGATAATTATTATCTACCATTTAACTTTTAGCTGCCGAACGAGTAGTTTTTTTAAGATATGTTGGTTCGCAAAAATTGAGCGATAGACAGACACGGAATTAAAATTGTTCCCTGATGTCTGAAACGGATTTCTGAGTTGGAATTTTTGAAATCGTATAGAATTAACATTTTTTAGTTCTTCAAATTATCACATAGCTTCCGTTACCTTCGGTAACGCTCAGAAGAAAAAATAAAAATTTAGAAAAAATAGATAACAAAAAAAATCTGTCAATTAGTGGGGCATATGACTTCCTCACGACCCTAATAGCCGAATGATCACTTGATTTTAACAAATAAGTATGCTACTAAAAACTTACGATGTGATCATTTATCAAATTTCATAATTATATTGAGACCCCAGTGGGAATTAAAAAGTGAAGTTTTGGACCTGATTCGATATCCATCGGGATCTTATTTATTTTTATTAAATAACGCAGAAGGTTGTAATGCCAGACTGAAAGACTGACAGACAGAAAAAAGACTAATGCTTCCGGATGCTTCCTGTAAACTTATGGTTGCATAAGCTAATAATTATGGTTGTTGTTATTGATCAAATAAAAATAGGTTTTTTATTATCATTCACTTTTCAGGTTATAAACATTACAGATAATAAATGTTAAAATGCTTAACACCATATTATAAGAAATAAAAACATTGAATGGTTCAATGTAATTAGTACAATATATAAACTTTTAAATAATAAGGAAAGGGTGAGATAGTTACCTTGTACGCCGCTTTTATCTAGGAAATTACTAAGTTGAAATGTACAATTACTAGAAGCTAAGTACTGTGTAAACCTCTGAAACAAAAAAAAAAAAAAAAAAAAAATCATATGCATCAGTCAAAAGGTAACCAGATTAAGTTCATACAAAAACATAAAACTTTGAGTAATAAATAATATAATTTAAACTTTTGTTATTTATTAGACGATATATTAAATAATAAAAGAGAATCATTTTAGCGAATTTTCGAAGAAAATTAAGCTATTGCAATGTCTTCCGCGTTCAGATTAAACAAAGCCGAATTTATTAGTCAAATTAATATCTAAGAAAGAGGGTTGTAAAATGAAGAACAAGTGTGTACCTATTTAATATTTATTGTAAAACCCCTATGTACCTGTGTGTAAATACCTATGTAAATGTAAAAGGGAAGTGGACGGGAAGGTTTTTTTATGTTAGCTTTGACGCGATTGGTTTGGAGTTTGTAACCAACATTTCTCGCGTCACGTGATGACAGCCAATTGATTATTCTGAAGCGCGTATAAAACGCAGGTTACGAGCCCTCCTCAAGGCTTTTTGATTATACGGTAAAATCAAAAAGAAAAAGATCCAATAGAGGAGGTTCCTCAAGGTTGCTATTATAAAGGGTGGTCCAAAAGTCCCCCCCCCCCTCTTAACTTTTGGACGGTTTGAGATAAATTAATGACACTTATCATGCATCTCTACCAGGGATCTCTTCCATGCAAACGGAAGTTTGTTTTCATGCAATCGCCCACTGGGGACAACCACCCCTTTCCCCCAGGACAACCAATTTCAGAATAGCGTATTTGGATTCTACGGAGAAAAATAATAAACTTTTACATGAAACTATTTATTTTTTCTATCTCCGATATTTTGCCCCACACATGGGGCAAAATATCGCCTAAAAAATGGGGCAAAATATAGCAAAAAAAACCTTCCAAAAATATTAAAATAATAACACTTATAGATTGAAATAAAATCTAAACGGTTTAAAATAAAGTAATGGACTTGGGGGATCTGCATCATGAAAAGGGGTATTCATGAATGAGGGTATTCATCCATTCGCGTACTAGGGGCAACCACCATTTTACCCCAAGGTCTGAAATCTACCATTTTTATCCCCCCCCCCCTGTAGGGGGCAAAATGTTAGAGACAAAAAAAGTATGAAGTAAACTATTTTTAATTTTCGCCGTAGGTTAAAATTTTGAAGTTAGGTAGCCTAGGGGCAATAGGTGGTTGCCCTTACTGCACGATTGCATGAAAACAAACTTCCCTTTGCCTGGTACAGATACCCTAAGTATCTCTAACCGTTTAAATTTTACAACGCATTATCGGAAGGGTTATTTTGCTATCTTTGCCCCTCTGTGGGGGGGGGGAATATTGGAGTTAGGAAAATAGTTTCAAGTAAAAGTTCATCATTTTTCACCGTAGAATCCAAATATGCTGTCAAAAATATACACTCCAATTTGAAATTTTGAAGTTGAGTGGCCTGGGGGCAAAGGTGGTTGCCCCTAGTGGGCGATTGCATGAAAACAAACTTCCCTTTGCAAGGTAGAGATCCCCTAAGTTTCATTAATTTATCTCAAACCATCTAAAACTTAAGAGTTGCCAAAAAAAACTCGATTTCGATCATTTGGATATTGCCTGTTTCTCCAAAGAAAAAACAATGAGTACTTAAATAAAAGTGAAATTGAATGTTATCAATGTAGTATCCAATGAACCATTTGCAATAATTGGGTTGTTCGTGGTCAATGCTAAGAACAACGCTCTGGCATCATTGTGAAATTACAACAACATATTGCAATACCTTGCTATCTTTTTAAAACCTATAAAACAACTGTCACACATACAGTCCACCAAATATTTTGTCTGGCACGAGACTAGTTTAAAGCGGTAGAATTCCAAGGAGACTTCTTAAGCATTGATTTAAGAACTTGCACAAAATGTTTTAATTCGGCATTCCATGAAAATTATTCAGCCACTCAATAGACTTAAAGTTACAGAATCGTTTCCAGGAAACAATCCTGGATTATGTGTAATAACTTGTATGTTTACAAAAATGTTCGATGTTCTTTTAAGTTAGTTTCTTATGACATTTCGTAGAAGTAGCTAATGGTTAATTAAACGTAAGGCTCCGAACTTTTTATTTTCATGACTAACTGACTGCTCGAAATAAGTTTTTATAATACATAATAAAAAATTAAGATTAAAAAATAAAAATCTAATTAATATAGCTGTTAAGAATTTTATTACCTCTTAATGAATGAGCTGCAGACACAACTTAACTACTTCTTACTTCTTTAGTAAATTTTAATTATAAGACTCAAAAAAACTGGTAGATCTTAATTGTTTTACATTGTTTAATATCAAAATGATTGAATGTATGCTATGGCTTCGTATCTTGATGTAAAAATTAAACACTTTATTGACTGATAAGAAAATAGTATAAAGCCAAAGATATTTATTCCTAGAAATCAATCAACAAATAATAATTAATGAATAATTTATCAGCTTCGTATCTGTCTGTGTAACTTGAACTCTTGTATAACAGTCATCAGAAAGCTTTTTTACTGTAGGGAAATATTAGTGACCGAATATGCAAATATCTTTAGTATATCCAGTGTATCTAATTCCCACTATATTAACCTATGTTTAGGGTTTCGAAGTCATTCTAGGAACCCTAATGCTTTTGGTAGTTAGTCGTCGTCGAATGGAATTTCGCTAACATAAACATTTTGTGGGGAAAACCCTACATATTCCAAATCCACCTGAAAAGAGCTTTAAAACGGAATGTGACATGCCATATAAGCATTACCATTTTTTGATTTCAAGGTCGACCTGGAAACCCTTATGCTTTTGCTAGTTTGTCTGTCCGTTCGTCCGTCACATCTTGGAGACATATCTCCCGACCTATTGCAGCTAGAGATTTGAAATTTAGTATACGAACACTTTTGCCCAAAAAGAAGAAAAATGTTGCGAACTGCACAACTCGAAATTCCTTCGATAAGCGAGCAATTGTGAACTTATCGCACAAATTTTTTTATGTTTTATTTATCATATCGTATCATTTTTAAGGTTTTGAAATTTACATCACAAATATATATATATATCACACGTTTGCAAAATGGCGGCCGTTTTACCCTCAAAATTACCAAAACAAAACCTAAAAAAATCCCTCCCCACGTCCCTATAAATGAGAAAAAAATACTAAAATAATGAGTCAATGATATTTCCGGGAGTTAGATTTAAAAGAGACATTTAGGTGGCCGTAACTATAGCAAATATTTTTATTTTTAGAAGTTTTGACAGGGAAATCTTATAAAGGTATTGAAACGTAGATCACAAATATATATATATCGCGTTTCCAAAATGGCGGCCATTTTACCCCAAAAAGAACCATATAAGTGCATACCTAAGGTGCTAAAAGATAATTACCTTGCTCGCCACAAGTTCAACTTTTAAAACATATTTTAGTAAAATAATAATGATAATAATAATAATTACAATGTCGGAAAAAATAGCGAAGAAGTTCATAGCTTGCTGGCAAGTACTTGACGGGATTTTAATTTAATATCGAGATAGACAACATTAATACATAATAAGTCAGCATAATACCTCTTACATCCTCGGGGTTGAATATTAAAATGGAAACAATCTTATACTAACTGATAGAGCTGAAAGTGTAATGCTCGTTCGTTTTATCAGTACGCAAGTTCGTCGCACACAGCATCCATATTAAGGATAAAATGTTTTCATCCAAAGTCGTTATAGATGAAATAATATCACGAAGAAATAATATAATGTAAAAGTATCAAGTAGTAATTTAATTAGGAGGAAATTAAATTTGGTATCTGCTCAGAAACATTATAACCAGAGACAAAATTGATAAAATAAAAATTTTGGCTCTAAATTTAGGAGTTCCTCCTCCAAAACTCCATAAAAAAAAAATCAATTTTGTTTCCATCAAATTACATTTTTTTCTTTCTCATATACTTAGTTTGCCCAAAGAGAAAGTATTGTGATAAAAAAATACGTTTTTGATAGATTTACACGTTTTGAGGTCCCTTATGTCTAGAAAAAAATTCTACCTTAACTACTAGGCATAATTCAGTAATGGGTTCAGAAAAATCATGCCCAGAGGAATACATTTTAGCTCCAAATTAGGAGGCGCTACCCCTCAAAAACACTGAAATAGGCCGAAAGTAAATCATTTCTCGAAAACGGTTGTGAAAATTTTGATTTGAAAAATTCTAAAATAGAGCCGATTTAAACACGAATCTAATTATATTAGTTGGTTTCCCGGAAAAAAAAATCTAGTTACCGAGATGTATTGATAGAAATAAATTTGATTTGAATGAAAATCAAGAACAAAATTAGATAACCACCCATTAAAATTATTTAAATATGCTAAAATTAAACGAATTAAATGAGTTATTATAGGATCAAAATCTATATGAGAAAGTTCGATTTATCGGACTGAATTTTTTTAACCATATAATTCGCTAACACGGTAAAGTGGTAAAGAGTGAACCTCCGTTGGAAATGCAATCAATTTCATGATTTCAAACACCATTCAATCCCAGCAGGGGCAAAATTTTTATAATAAGCTTCTTATTTATTTCAGATTATTCCTCTTTTTGTATCTTTGTTCGAAAAAAGATAATGAAAAGAAGTTTAACGCAAAATGTTTTAAAGTTAAATTTCTAACCAGAATAACTGGTTTTAAGTGCAACTTCCTTCAAGTCATTTTTGTTATCAATCAATCTTAAAAAATCTTTAATGAGCTGCAAGAATCGTCGAATATTGAGGGGTGAAAAACCAGACTTAAAAAATTAAGCAAATTTTAAAACACGAAAACTTATATCTATGTCAATTTTAATTAGCCTTTCATATAATATATGTTAATAGAAGTATGATGCTATCGACTTATATGTTAATAGGATTCNTGCGTAAAACGTTTTTTAACTCGCTAAAAATACATGATAATAATAGCAAGAAGTTAAGGAGTTATAATTAATAACTTTTATTACTCGTTGTATTAATTGTTTGACGAACGTCGCTATTAAGTCAACAGTACGAAGTCAATTCAATAATTCCATTAAGGAAAAATATCGTAAAAAATATAATTTTAATATCTAGTAATAAAATAGGTTTATAATTCCATCGGTTTTACGTCATAGGCTTTATTATTTTATTGGTTTGCCAGTTATTTTATTGCCAAAAATTATTATTTTTAGAGGGTAGGTCTTTTAAGGTTATATTGTCTCTTTTTTACGAGGTCTTGACTGTCGATTGAAATACTATAATAAAAATTAATTAGAGGATAAAAAAATACGATATTTTCGTGACAATATAATATATTGTCCAAGGTTAGACAAAGTTAGTTTCAAAACAACCAATGTCTCTTTCTTCTAATAATAATTTAGAATCATAGTAGTAAATTATTATGGTATTTATGAATCTTAGATAGAAATGCGAGGAAACAAGTGGTTTAGTGGTAATTCCGACCAGACTGCAGCAGAACTATATATTGGATTCAAAAATTCAAACTTAAAAAGACACCTTCAAATATGAATATGATTTTCTTTCTTCTTCTAATACTTTAGAATCATAATACTAAAGTATTATGATATTTATGAAATTAAAATAGTATGTCTAGTAGTAGAATGTACGTTGAACGTTACATATAAAAGCTTATTTAAAAGACGACTGGCTTTTCTTAATACATACAATGACTAACTATGTACATAACTACATTCATAAAATTTAGTTCTTTCTTTAAGGAATCCATAAAGAAAAGGAAAAGGGTCTAAGCTCATCTCTGGTATTATTTTTATTTGCTTCAAAAATGGAAGATAGTCTCAGTTAAGATGCCTCTAGATGCAAAAGTAATTATTAAGACGAGTTATATTTTATCATTTAAACTACTAAAATGTCCCATTAATGCGCAATATTAAAATGAGGGGCCCTAAAAAGCCCTCGTACTTTACAAACATGCTTGACCCTAATCCTATTCTAAACCTTACCCTGTTACTAATTTAAACAATGAACCCAAGCAAAATTAATCAATTATGTTGCATAATATCTTACAGCACCGAGTAATTACTGACCTAATACACCTTCTCATACTTATACTTTAAATAAAAGTGCCCTATAAATGATAATAGTATCAACGTCGTCTTTTGTTTTAACTGAATTTCTCGCATATACCTAATCTTAATCCTAGATCCCAAAAACTTGTTTTAAATTTTCAACAAAATCAGATTTATTTTCATTAATACCTCGGAAATTAGTTATATCATTAGATTCGATTAAAAGGACTACATTTTAGATTTTTTTTTTAATCAACATCGTCAGAACCGCTTTTGAGAAATAATTTTTTAACTTTTCAGTTTTTCAAATTTTTCCTCCGAATTTGGAGCAAAACTTCATTTCTCGATTTTGCCTCGGGGCTCGGGGTATGATTTTTCTGAAAATGTAAACAAAATTTCGTCAAAATCGGATAGGCTTCACGCCTAAAAACCGGAGTCCGTTTTGTCTCTCATGTGATTCAAGGTCAGGGTTTCCCTTAATCTTTTATCAACACTGATGAACGATGATCTTCTGGCCGTGAGGCCAAAAAACTACTTATGGGAAATAAACATTAATTTTTTGGAGAGGCTTTCAGTTTTCATTATTTTAACTACATAAACTCCACTTGCGGTCTTAATCTTCATAAAACATTACCTTTAAAATGGATAGATATTGTAAACGACCTTTTAAACATATTGATCGACCTTTTTAAAAACGGCGAAAGAGTTTCTTCGCATGACATCCTAACACTGCACGATCGTGCATTCGTGCAATGTTTGGTGCGAAACTGGCATTTATTGAACAGGTGCACCATATCTAATATGTATTTAAAATCCATATACATATTTACTTCCTCCTTAATAACTTGATAATATTACTAATGAAAAACAAACCTATATATAGAGTAATAGCCGGTCTCGGCCGTCTAACCACCAGTTGTGCAGTGTGCAGTAGGTTACACACTTACAAGCTAATGTTTAAAATTATTTGTTCCTTATTATATCTAATTAAACACATACTAATATACACACGCACGCACACACACACACACACATATATATATATTAGGGTGGCCCTTAATTTTTAACTTTTTTTTTTCTTTGCTCCCAACCCCTAATTTTGTTCGAATACATGAAAAACATATTCCATAAAAATTTTAGACCGATCGGAGGCGATTAACCCGTGCCGCCGGGCCTTTAAAGTTTTATAATNAAAATAGCTGGATTCCCGTGCTACTATGGAGTTTAAAGATTATTTTTGTCAATTTGAGGATTTAGGTTTTAACCGTTATTTTTAATTTATATTTTCCTAAACAAGAATGTCTAGATACCCCAGAATTTTCTAAATCCCTCTCCCCTTATTTCTATACCCCCTCCACTTAGATAAGATAATTTGCAAACATCCAATAAATCAGTAATTGATTCCGACTTCTGGAGAACCACTGAAAGCTTTAATTCCAAAACAAAACAATTTATTTAATTAAATATAATATAATTCTTTTAAAAATACAATCGATTTGTTAATCAATATCTTTAGATATATTACTCACCCAGGAAATATATACAAATATTATCAGTTCTAAAACTTATTTTCTTGATATAATAGAATGAGATTGTTTAATAATTTAGCCTGTTAGAATAAAGTTTGATAATTATCGAAGTATCACATTATCGTTTCATTCACACATAATTAGATTAATTCATAATTGCTATGGAAATTAAGAGATGATAAAGCAATTATCAGGTCTTTCATTAATTTATTCAGCACTTGATTATTAAATAAAGAATTATCAATGCTATTTTAAAAAGAAATTAAAAAAAGACTGAACATAAAATCAAATAATATATATTTTTGCTGTGACTAGAATAACAAAATTAAATATTACATTTAATTATATTTGAATATTCATTAATAAAGACTTGTTCCGGCCAATTTGTTGACTCATAAGTGAAATAAATGAATCAACTGCAGAGAAGTGTTTGAAATTCTGTGAAGGTGTTTTCAATAAATTGATTAATTTGTGATTAATTGGTGTTTTCAATAAATTGATTAATTTCTCCTCTAGTTTTATTATCCAGAAGTATCGAGGCAAATAAGTAAATACGTCAAAAAGTTGTTATCACAATACTATCTCTTCTTAAATGATATAATATTTATTCTGAAAACTGAGCTGAGTAAATCAACATATGGGTTTCTCACTAAGAGAGTCAGCTTATACGATGCTAACTCCTATTCTTGGTAAAAAGTCTTTAACGCACTATTACTTTTTTTTATCTAAAGAGAATTTTATTTTATTGGTAAATAGTTTAAGTGGAGAAACTCTAGAAGGATTAGAAATTAAGAACGTGCCAGGTATAACATTACATGGCTTGAGTGAAACTAATCAACCTTGGGTACCAAATACAGAATCTGGTAACTATAAAATAAAACCATTTAAGAGTTTTTCTTGTATTATTGCCAAACAGAGAATCTTAGTGTGATTCAGTTAAGACACATAGGATCTCCTTCAAAACATTATACCAACACCAAAATTAATATTGGTTAGATTCGAGAGAGGGGTAGATGCTAGATATTTTCTAAACAGAAGTGAAATTTTAAATAGTGAAGTGACAACCCTCCACCCGCCACCACGTATAAAATTCGAAAATTAAAACGAAGGAATTAATTTCAGAAGCACATCAACTTAATAAAATTCAAACTGTACTACACGCTACTAAATTAGCTGCCTTTGACGTACATAAAAAAAAAGCTTATTCCGCTTTTATTTTGCAGGTTTGCTTTGTTTGTTTATGATATAAGAAACAACAATATTGTTAAGTGAGCAAAGATAAGTGTCTTTTTTTATGAAATGAAATGTTTAGTAGGTTATGCATATGGAACTAATGGGTCAACAAGTGACGTCACGTATTCTTGCCTAAAACAGTGCTCCACGTGGTAAGAGGCTGAAATACAGAAGACGCTCTCACGCCTTCTAAACTTTCAGAGATAGACTTTTTTTTATAAAAAAGCTATTGTTCATGAAATTGGAAGATTTCTCTTTTTCTCTTATCCTAAGCAAATATTTTTGCTTCCGAGCTTACCGAAGGTAACGGAAGCTGTGATGTTTCTTAGGAACGAAAAATACCAAGAAAGTTTCAGACATCAGGGAGTGTTTTTGGTCTGTCGGTCTGTCCTTAATTTCTGCGAACCAATATATCTTAAAATAATGAAATTTAGATGGTAGGTCATAATAAGCCCATTGAAGGTCCCATATTACACAAGTTTCAACCTTCTACGCTCGTTATTTTTTTATCCACATCCGTACAAACATACTCCTACATTTATTTATACTTAATATTTAAAAGTAATCCTCTGAATTTTGAAAAAAATGATTGTTTATCAAATGTGGCCCACATTAATTTTAACTTTTTTTTGTTAATTAATAGTCCAGTTATTTTAGTAAAAAATATAGCTTCTGTTCCAAAAAAATAGAAGCCAATTTTTTTTTTCTTTGATCGCTTCATTTTGACCTTCTGAACAACATATCCAAAATCGGCAACGAGATCGTTGTCGCGTTAAAAGTTATTCAAGGGCAAAGGTCAACAAATTCGGTTATTTGTGAATAGCTCGTTTCCAATGGCTCGGACACCAATCTAGGTGGTTATAAAAATTAAAGATCACAAAATTTCCCACAAAAAAGGTTCTATTAATTTATTACGTACAATGGACGGTTTACGGATTATAGGGCGAAGAATATCTATGAATATTTAATATCTGTCGCCGTATCACTTTTTACGTATTTTTACGAATATCTCGCTTCCTATAGCTCGGAGACAAAATAAGGATCAAATCAAAATTAAAGATTATTAAATTCCCTACAGAAAAGGTCTAATTCATTTTTTACGTACAACGAACGGTTTACCAAAAACCTAGCTTATTGTAACTTGCATAGTGTTTGTTTTTGCACGACTTTTTTCGTATTTTTGTGAATATCTCGTTTCCTCTGGCTCGGAGACAAATTTATGATCAGATCAAAAATGAAGAATATAAAATTCCTCACAAGAATTGTTATGTTCATTTTTTACGTACAACGAACCGTTTATGTAATAAAGTGCTCCGAAGTTTCTGCAAAATGCGTATCAACGACCAATAAGTTTGGCTTTTCCTCGAGGCAGCTCCACGGTGGGGACGTTATTCTATACCTGTGAGCGACATTTCAAGTTTGTGTGGACATAATTTAAAAATATTCGTTTCTAGGGTGTTATATTTTACAAAGGTAATTGTTACTGCGACAAGCGTAATGGAGAAACATTTTTTGATGTGTAACGAACTTGTCAAAATCGGTCTCACAGTGACTGTGGACCGTGGTATGCAAAATTTGAAAGAAAAAAGTTTTAAAAGAGGTGATGAACATATAGGGCATTTAACTAGTTTTAACGCTTTAACAGAGCATGTCGAGTGTGAGAAGTCGAAGAGTCTTATTACATCCCAATGGTCCTTCACAAAAAAAAGAACATTCAATATAAACATCTGTGATTGTTTTGTACCGTACCAGGCAGCGATGAGGTTGAAAGGAAGAAACAAATGATACACTGTGATCAAAGCAGCAGGCGCACGTGGTGATCATTACGATAAGATAGTGAAAAATCGTGTCAACTTCGAGTTTGATTTTGTTGCTGCAAAAATAATTTACCACAAAACCTGTTTCACACGTTTCTTAAAACCTGCACCAGGGGGTAAAATGGGCCAACCTAGAGATGAAAAAATGTTCCACGAACATGAACAAAGTTTTCTCTTACTTAGAAAATAATGACGATTGTCAATTTACGTTGGCGGAGCTGAAGGATTTGCAAGGAGATTATAGTTCTACCTATACAATATTGCAAGCTAAATTAATTGAAAATTGCATCTGCTGCTTTGATCACGGTGTCTTTGAATGTAGATGAACTTGCATTACAAATGCCTCATCTTTTCTTTTCTTTTCTCTTTTTCTTTTTTTTTCTTCCTCGCAACCTCATCGTAACCTGGTATGGTACAAAACAATTAAAAAATATTTAAATTGAATGTTCTTTTTTTCGTGAAGGATTGCATTGCGATGTAATAAGACTCTTCGACTTCTCACACTCGACATGCTCTGTTACAGCGTTAAAACTACTTAAATGCCCTATATGTTCATCACCTCTTTTAAAACTTTTTT
The DNA here is from genome assembly GCA_001010745.2 of Gerris buenoi. Lineage (NCBI taxonomy): Eukaryota > Metazoa > Arthropoda > Insecta > Hemiptera > Gerridae > Gerris > Gerris buenoi. The sequence goes on along the minus strand of KZ651159.1, from coordinate 351,809 downwards.
CTTTCAAATTTTGCATACCACGGTCCACAGTCACTGTGAGACCGATTTTGACAAGTTCGTTACACATCAAAAAATGTTTCTCCATTACGCTTGTCGCAGTAACAATTACCTTTGTAAAATATAA
>KZ651159.1:336699-351662 GCA_001010745.2 Gerris buenoi | reverse complement strand
CGCCAGTAGTTGTTTTTTTGACTCATTTTACAAAAAATACATCAAGATTGTTATGAGCCTGAAGAAGCCCTAACCAATCGGAGGGCGAAGCGATTCAGAAGATGAAGATAAAATGTAAATTTTATCTTGGCTTATTAGAAATAGACCCTAATATAAGAAAAGGTCAACCACACATTAAGAAATACAAATAAAGGGTTCAAAACTACAAAATAGAAAATTATAAGAACAATTTTTCTTTTATTTGAATGTATATATCATCGGATGAGGTAATTTTTATACAGAACTTAAAGTCGCTATGAGGAATTTTAATTATCATGAGGAATAAATATATACAAATTATATTTTATTATTTTAATATACTATCATGATAAAAAAAATACGTAAAGAAGAAAGAAGTAGTATAAAAAACTGTGAAGAAAGAAACTAAACACGCAAGGAAAGAGATAACAGATATCAAGAAAAGAAACGAAAACAAATGTTAGGTTATAGTTGAATTAGTAGTAGTGTAACCTACACGGCCTCCGTATATTAGTATTAGTAGTTCTCGCCGAGTTCCTGCTTCAGTCCGGAAACTGTTTTCACGGTTCTAGGACTGTCCCAGAACCGTTCGTCTTTCTGTTGGAACACGGGACTAAAAGTTCCAGAACCGTCAGAGAAGCGTGTAGGAACGGTCTTAAGATAGTGCGCATGCTCCGGACAGTTCTAGAACCGTCCGCGGCTCTGTTGGAACAAACCTATTATAAATCTACTAAATTTAGATTTTTTTTCCAATTATGTGTGGCTCATAGCTTCCTCGCATTCTTAGCTTCCTTCACACTTTTTCGTAAATTAGATGATTTTATGTTTTTATAGCCTACTATTGTCAAATTTATTTAATTTTCCCTCCGGAAGCAAAATATATTACAAATAACACACTCTATACCGAGAAGTAATCCAGCTGGTATTTTTACAATAAAAGTTGCAACTCTCAGACTAAAGCAAATATTATTATATATTAAAAATAACTACACAATGTAATAAAAATTTGTTAAATAAGCTGCAATTTTGCATTTATGCTAATGTTGGACACTTTTCTTTACAATCGCACGGAAAGCGTTTTTGTTTTGTTTTTAACTTTGAACATCTATCCTTAATAATAATTGCTATTCTTTTTTAATTTGTTTAAATTGAAAATCATTCCAAGTCGAAAAAAATTGTTTTGTTAAAATTTTAGATTAAACTGGAATAATACATTTTTATGCGTGGAATCTACAAGAAAAAATTGTAATCAACAATAAATTTCTCTAACAGGGACTCGAATCAAAATTCATTTTTTACTTTATTTTTTTACTTTTATTATTTTACTTTAAATAATCTGATCCAGATAAAATTTAAAGTTTTATTCGATGTTAGTCAATCTGGAGTTTAAATAAATTTAATCATAAATTTAAATCAAATTATAATCAATAGTAATAATGGGAGACAGACAGAGAAATATAGACTCTAGCGCCGGGACTCGAACCCGGGCGCTCCTCATTTCCGGTGCAGATGCTCTTAACCAACTAAGCTACGCGGGAGAATGATTTTTCTCTGTCGTAACTGATAGATACTCCCCAAATCCAAGCTTTCAATATTCATCAATATTTAGCAAGTCAATTCAATTTATGACATTAGAACTAAATCAAGAATTAACGCTTATGATTATAATGTACTCAATTAGTACCTGTACCATGTACAATTAATTCGAAATTCAATTTTTAAGTTTTTGGTAGTCTTCATACTACAGAAAGTNTAACCACCTAGATTGGTGTCCGAGCCATTGGAAACGAGCTATTCACAAATAACCGAATTTGTTGACCTTTGCCCTTGAATAACTTTTAACGCGACAACGATCTCGTTGCCGATTTTGGATATGTTGTTCAGAAGGTCAAAATGAAGCGATCAAAGAAAAAAAAATTGGCCCTCTATTTTTTTGGAACAAAAAACCTAAAATGACTGGACTATAAGTTTTCTTAAATTGATACATCTATTCAAGTAAAAAATCAAAACAATTTTGACAGATTTGAAATAAAAGGAGGTAAAAAAGAAAGTAAATTTGAATTAGGAAAGCATTACAATGAGGTACTTCCAAATTTTAACAAATTTAGATAAGTCTTTTTAGTTGTAGTGGTTCACAAAGATATACAGACGACTCAAGACATAAAATGTTCCCTGGTGTCCAAAACAGTGCTAGAGACAAGGATTTTTTAATTCGGAGTCAAAGAAAATTCTTTAGAATGATCAAAATTCTTCTATTTTCTTTGGTAAGCTCTTAATTTAAAGATTCATTAATCATGAACTATTTAAACATTTACTATACTACATTTACTTTGAAACATTTAGATATACTTGATATAAAAATCGAAAAGGTTCACATTAATTCATATTTAATTTACCTCGTTGCCGTAGCACATGAGGTGGTGAACTGTGATAAGTGCTTTAAATACAACCACCCAGGAACTGTTCTGGGAGCGCTCTATTAGCAGGTTTGCCAGCTGTGGTATCGAGACATTCGGCTCGTTTGTACAGTGTATCAAATCTGAAACAATGAAATAAAACATATTTTAAAAACATCTTAATAAGTAACAACTAAATAAGAACCTTAAACAAAAGAATTACATTTTCATAAATAATACATTTGAAAAGAAAACAACATGAATAAATATAGGTTTATAAATAACAGATATTTCCAATTGAACCCGAGGGTGCAAGAAGACACCAGAGGGAGTTCTCTCCAGTTTTAGAACTGTTTCAGAACTGCAACCTTTAAGTTACCTCCCTATCTCTTGTTTTTATCTTCATATCATATCTCTCTCTCTCATTTGTTTATGTTTCACTCAAAAAATGGATTACTTGTGAACATATTATTCTTATTCTATTGAAAACTCAGCAAAGTTTTATAAGAATGCACATCGGCAAATCGTTCCCAAAGTTACAAATTTATCACACTGTCTTTTCTGAATGATTATATTTCGCTCTCACATTTGGGATTCGTCAGGCTCGTAACAATCCTGTCTTTTAATTTCAGTTGCCAATAAAAAATTTGTTTGTATAAATTGTCATTTTTAAACATTAATCATATAAAAGTATCGGTGTGGAAAGTATAGATACAATCGGGTTCGTTGCCATCAGTTTTTCCGACAAAATTTCTAAAAAAAATGCCGCAAACCGCATCTCGATACGATGTCTTAAAGCGATGTTAGAGAGAGCAGTTATTATATATAGCGATGTTATAGAGTTTGTAGATTATCTGAAGAAGGCTGCATTAGAACNCTAAATCGAGAATTAACGCTTATGATTATAATGTACTCAATTAGTACCTGTACCATGTACAATTAATTCGAAATTCAATTTTTAAGTTTTTGGTAGTCTTCATACTACAGAAAGTTTAAATATCAATTTAAATCAAATTATAATCAAAAGTATCATTAGTAATAATGGGAGACAGACAGAGAAAAATAGACTCCAGCGCCGGGACTCGAATGCGGAGGACCCGGGTTCGAGTCCCAGGTCTGGAGTCTATTTTTCNGGCTTAATTTCAAGAAAACAGGTAAAAGCAGAAGAGAGAGAGAAATTAAAATGCTCTCATTAAAAACTAAAACCTGTTTCAAAATACATAACTATTTATCGATTCAAACTTAGAGGGTTTCTTCGACAAATTAAGGTCTTCCATCATAACTACAATCATCACTTAGTTTCATTCTTTTTTTTTATATGAATTAACACAAGAATGAGGGATGGAACTACATTTTTCAACTTAAATAAAAAAAATAAATAAATACTTTCTTGTAAACAGCCTGATGTAATAATAGTCATTGAGTGTAAAGATTGTAATTTCAATTCAGTAACCTAATTCAACCTGCAGAAACACAAATTATAAGATAAAGTATAGGATAGTTTGAGTAGATCACAATAGGTTAACAGTTTATGTTAATTCTTACTACAATTTACAATTTGCATCACAGATAACTATCAAGGATGCATTGCAAAGCAATACGAGAAATAATCACGAACTAATTATCATAATCGATATAATATCTTGGTAAAGTAACTAGTAACTGGTCCTTCCCTCCTATAAAAGCAGGATAATACTGCTGTGTTTAAAGTGTAACTTATACAAAGGAATAAGGTACGTTTCGGAAATTATGAAGGGGAATATCTTAGTCTGAAGAGTAAGAAGAAAAACTAAAAAGTCTAAGTGATTTGCAGCCTTCCGTTCTCACATTTTTATCTTACATGCTACGATATTATAAAATAAACCGATCATCAATAACTTACTAATTTATTTATGAGTAATAAATCTTAAGAGGCTACAACGCCACAACTCCGGTTGCATCTCCTATTACTAATGATTATAATTTGATTTAAATTGATATTTAAACTTTCCGTAGTACGAAGACTATCAAAAACTTAAAAATTGAATAAATTTAATTTAAGTTTACAAATTATAAAGCAAAACAAACTAGAGAAAGTACTATAAACTTATTGATTTCTTATAAGTATCTGAAATCGTCGGCAAGAAATTTGGCACGCATCCACTAACACATTAATGTGTAATTACGGCTGTTGGAAGCTATTTTCTGCCAACTAAATAAAACATGAACTTAGGTTTGTCTGAACGAATACACAGTATTGATTGAATAATAATTATTCTTAGTAACCACTTTTATTTGTTGTAATACAAAACACAGTTATTGATTGTACTTTTCAAACAGCTACTACCGGCTTAAAGTGACCACTTTTATTTCCTCCAGTAAAACACAGTTATGGATAGTACCAATTCATTAGTTACAACGTAAACCTCTTTTAGCAGTCCTCCAATATTATAGGATTTTAAGATTTTTTTATTTAATTAATAAAAAACTGTCAATATATCTGATCATTTCTTAATAACGAGCCGCTAAGCCCGAGGCAACGGGCTTAATTTTCTACACTGCTGCGCAAAATTAACGCACCACCTTAATATTTTTCTGTTTTGACTATCTCTAATTCATACTGATGATTAATAAATCAATTATCATCATTATCATTCATCATCTCACATTTAATCATAATCGTTAATCGTACTTAATCATCATCATTAATTAAATTTAAAAGTTATAATTGATTATATTTAATTATCATCATTAATGATTCCATGTTATTTGCCATTGATTAATTGAGAGCTTTCACGTATTTATTACATTAATACAGTTGTTTGTATGTGTCAACATGAATACTCCTCCTAATTTAACTATGCAGGAAGCGATTAATCCCGTAGTGATGAGTTAAGAAAGGCTTTTCTCAAAAGGTTGGTTGTCGACTAGGAGTGCATCTCACTACAAACAGCCGAGCTTTTCGGCGGTTCCAGGAGTGTGGATATGATCCACAGAGACGAAATAGGTCCACCCGAGATGCAAACTATAGAAAAAGATCCTAATTCAACGGCTTTTGTGTAAGCATAAAAATACAAAAGTGGTGCGTTAATTTTGACCAGGAGTTTATTTAAAAAAAAGTAAAATTAAGTCAATCAGGCATCGCGTGGCTCTATCTATGAAGCGAACGTATAGTAATATATCTATTGAATATTGAGAAAATAGGATATTATGATAAAAAGTATGATTGTAGTGGAGAATCTAGTTGTGAGGGAGCCACCCTGCATTCTTACTATACCACTAACCACACATCTCCTTTTTAACTATTATATAATGTATCATGTATCACTTCACTACACAAAACCTTCGCTTGTATCAAGTTGAAATTTTACATGCTAGTTTAAAATGTACTTTAGAAGATGTACATATATGAAGTTTTATTAACATCGTTACGTTAGAACGTAAGATTTCGGTAAATTGTAAAAAATGTGTGTCTCATCGAATAGTTGGAATCTTTTCTCGTTTTGCAATTCCAATTTTACATTTGAAGCTCACATTTACGTGAACGTCGCGCGCGAAGATGGAATCGTTAATTTAATTAACTTAACACATTAAAACAAACAAAAAGAAAATAAGTAAGTAGTAAAAAAATCACTTGTTACAAATTAACTCCAATAAAATATTAAGTTAGATGAATCATCTATTAAAGCAGCATTGAAAACTTTTAATGAATATTATTCGAAGTAAAATTGTGTAGTAGTAGTTTTGCATAACAAAGTCTTAGAGTACTTAAAATGAAAATTACACTAGACTGGCTTAATTTCAAGAAAACAGGTAAAAGCAGAAGAGAGAGAGAAATTAAAATGCTCTCATTAAAAACTAAAACCTGTTTCAAAATACATAACTATTTATCGATTCAAACTTAGAGGGTTTCTTCGACAAATTAAGGTCTTCCATCATAACTACAATCATCACTTAGTTTCATTCTTTTTTTTTATATGAATTAACACAAGAATGAGGGATGGAACTACATTTTTCAACTTAAATAAAAAAAATAAATAAATACTTTCTTGTAAACAGCCTGATGTAATAATAGTCATTGAGTGTAAAGATTGTAATTTCAATTCAGTAACCTAATTCAACCTGCAGAAACACAAATTATAAGATAAAGTTTAGGATAGTTTGAGTAGATCACAATAGGTTAACAGTTTATGTTAATGTTCGTTTCGGAAATGATCAAGGGGAATATCTTAGTCTGAAGAGTATGAAGAAAAACTAAAAAGTCTAAGTGATTTGCAGCCTTCCGTTCTCACATTTTTATCTTACATGCTACGATATTATAAAATAAACCGATCATCAATAACTTACTAATTTATTTATGAGTAATAAATCTTAAGANATGAAACGTTATTGCGTTAGTAATTTTATTGCTATTACAATATGATATTAATTTGATATTATTATTATTAGTATTATATACATATATATATATATTTTTTTTTTTTTTTTTATATAGCTATATGAAACTTCAATTGAAATTATTATGGTTTCAGTATATTGCGGGTATTATACGAGTACATATACATAAATAATCATAAATAACACCAATATATTTTAGAAGATATCTAATAAGTGCCTTTTAAACCTACCAAAAACCATTTTGTGTATCGGACGCAAATAAGTCTAACATTTACTTAATGAAATATTATCTTCGTGAAAAGTACATTGATATTTTTCTTTAATAAGGGAAATACATAGTTTATAGAAGAGTCTTTTCACTGTCAACTTGACTAACTAGAGTACTAGAGAAATTATCTTCAAGAATATAACAAAATTACTAATTTGCCGTCCTATATAAGGCAACAATAACTTTAGACTAAATTTGATGTTATCTTAAAGGCAAAAGGAATACGTATTTCGTATTTCTAAGAGGGCGTTCATACTTCGATATAACAATAACAATGTAGTAAAATACTCTCACTATCAAATAAAAAGAGATACGAAATAAATAATGAACATTTATTATCATAATGGAGCCTCACGTTTCAGATTCGAGTAACAATTTCGAAACTAAAAATATGACCCATTCTTAAAAGGAAGTTATGAATGAATGAAACAATCAATCAATCAACATGTGACATCCTCCTTCTTACATACACACGTAACAGATAATTTATAGCTTTTACGCGCATCACTTTTAAATATTTTTTTTACCCGTGAATGACCCAAATATGAATAAAAAATGATTGAGGAACGCCAAGACCCTAAAGTGGTTTTGGAGGGAATAATTTAAAAAAAAGAGAAAAACCCGCACAAGGTTTTTTAAAAAAGAATTTAATTTGAACAGTAGTAAATTTCTTTACTCGAAAGTCGAAGTCGAACCTGATCCGTTCATATCAACCAAATATGGGAAGCTTTAATTTTTAAATTTTATTCTGTACTTTCCTAAACGTATTTTTCTAATGTAGCAGTGTACATCGTATATCTTTAAAAATTCTTCAGTAAAGCTAGCTAGAAGAAAATCTGGCGCAGTTTAAAGTTGTCACAGTCACAAGTAGAATTAAATTTATGTTCAACCTTTTAAAAATACATAAATCATTATAAAATATCTCAATAATTAAATGAAACGTTTCATAAAATTTATTCGCATTAAAGAATCTCCTGCAACTCGAAGTCAAGTTCATTTTTAGTCACGATTGCAAACGAAAGTTAAGAAGCACAATTCTTTTCAATACGGAATATTTAGCTGAGTTTGACTTATAAACAAGTGAGGTAGACGAAACGACCTAGATTTATGGTACCTCTCTCTTCCACACTGGATTATAGATAGCTTTCAGAATCACCCTTACATAGAGTCTATTTGAACTGTATAAATCCTGTTTATATACTTCCTTACAAGATAGTATACAGTATATCAGCTATAAGAATACTGACATGATATCATAAATGAACGCATCATTATAGTACTTGCTACAGAATTAGATCGACACAGAACTCACGGGGATGTCATTGCCTACAATTTCTTAAACACAGTATCATCATGGGATCTTTCCAATTCAATAGATTCATTTAAGTAATAACGAATCAGAAACCTATTTTAATTCTTACGTCTAGAGAGTGCAGTTGCCTAATAGTTCTGGAAGTTAAACAAAATCCAGGTCAAGGTTTTGACTATCATTCACGCAATTCCATACCGATCTGATTTCTAATAATTACTAGAAGGTAGTTCAAAATATATTTTTCTAGTATTTCTGTGAACTATTTCCGAAAATAGAAAAAAACATATAAATAAATTTTTATTAAAGAAACGTCCATCCCTAATTTCAAGAAAAAAAAAATATATTCATAAAACACAATCCGATATGCCGATTTTTATGACTTCAAGGAAAATTCATCCTAAATTTGAAGTAAATCAAACAACGCGTTTGGTCCACATATACTCATATAAGAAATGTCAAACGGTCTAGTCTGGAGTTGAAACATAAACCTCGCTTCGCACGGTCAATAATTCACTAATGTGGCTTTTATTTTATTATAAAGTATTGTGATGGCACGAAAATTCGATTTTGATGGATTTACACGTTTTGAGATCCCTTGAGATTAAAAATCGTCTGTCGTCTGTGCAGACGAGTGAAAACTAAACTACTGGGTCGATTTTGAAGAAATTTGGTATAAATGTTCAGAAAAATCATACACTGAGGTGAAATCGAGAAATAAAACTTTGGGGGCGCTACCACCCAATGATTCTAAAAAAGATTTTGATTGAAGAATTCTAAAATGTAGTCTATTTAAATACAAATCTAATGATATAAGCCGTTTTCCCTGGAATAATCATAGTTCCTGAGAAAATAGCTTAAAACGCGGATGGAGAAACGCGGTCAGGNTTATTTTTTTTATGATAAATTTTGATGTAATGTTCACTAAAAATTAAATATACCTTTTTAAAACTAATTAATGGAAAACACTGGGCTAAGTAATTAAGAGCTCGTATGCATATGAGAAAGAGTTGTCTCGGATCGATTTTTGTTTTAATTCGATTCGTTTTTAATTAATTTTTTGAAACTAACTATTGATTCTCCAACTATTTTTTAACTTTTATACAATTGCCCTGACTAAAAATGTTTTATAATTAAAACAAACTTCTAATTCAACATACTACTATTTAGTTTAAGGTAGGTAACATGAATATTCAAGCCTACAGTAAAAAGTTATAAAAAAAAAGAATAAAGATTTTAATAACTGACCTGACGTTAACACGTGAGTTTAGTTATTATTGAAACCGTTCTTAATTGTTTTTTAAGAAAAAGCGTAACAGAATGCAAATTGTTGATTATTTTAACCAGTGGACGGCGATAAGGGGCCCGCAGGGCCCGCGGCGCGGGGGGACCCGGGGATTTGGGGACCCCTGGAGGCACCTGGAAGGGAAATAAAGGGGCCCCCCACTACAAAGTTTGCGGGGGGCCCCCAAGAGCTTACCGCCGCTACTGATTATAACTGTATAAGAATAATGGAGAACTGGGAGAATTTGGAGGCCACATCTTAACACCTAATATTTTTTTAATGCTTTAGTTGAGTAAAGTTGCCGTACTTTTAATTGATTGAATTAAAACGGTCAATTTCATAATAAATTGATATATGTAGTCTTTTATTCATAAACTCAATTTAATGTCCTACACCCTCACCTCCTCAAGATTTGCCCATTATTACCGAAGCGGGGGGACTCTAGGGCCTAGGGGATCGAGTGAGAAACGGAGCAACCTAGTAGTGTACTAATACGGATGTTTTCCACGTCAATTAGCGCAACATAACTAAGAACAAACTGCTTTATTATAAAGCTATAACAAGCGTAGCAAGACTACTTCACATCTATAGTTACAATAGCTAGCTAAATGTAAATGAATTTGAATAAATAAGTGTCTCTATGGAAAAAAGTGAATTGTTTAAATAAACAATTAAGTTAATTATCCCCAGTGACGTTTATGGAGGAAATAGACCAAACAGTAATCAATAAATTTCATAAGTAATCTTTGTATTAATTGTTAATAAATATTTCAAATACAGTGTTGTATGCACTATAAGTTCTGCAAAACCCTAATTCATACAAGATTTCAAAGGCGGTAAACCTAAAACAATAATACAGAGATATTTCAAGACTAAAATAACAAAAATTGTTCAACTAGAATTTTTGTTTATGTTAGAGGGGCTACAGGTTTTAAATAAATAGAGGATTTATTTTTAAGAGAGAAAGGAAATACACGTTCAAACAATCAATAGATCTATTTCCGATATTTATTTATATCTCGTCTGATTTTATTTTGCGAGTAAATAGATGTTTTAACTTTTGATTTTCCCACACCGGCTTGTGTTTTTTAATAAACCAAACTCACGGTTTGCACGCACGCTCCCCTCCTTTCTCCGTGGGGCATAGGGAAGGCTCGACATCGACACAAGACGATGTGTGTCCGCGGGCATATCTTGACGTCAGAACACCTTGAGTCAGGAGGCCTGGCTCTCCCCGTCATAAGATTTCAATGTTTGGCCTCCGTACTCCATTGATGTCACTGACTAATTTTACGAGGGCATTCAGACACCAGTCAACTCAATGCCGACCAGTTGGAAACAGTCAGAGTTCGTTCCCTTCTACCGGTAAAATAAGAATCGCGCAATCTATAGGACTTGTTCATGTTAAAATTAAAAAAGATAATGTATTTTATTTCAACTAAATATTTGAAAGTATTAAGCTTAAAATTTAAGATACAAGAAAATAAATATATTTCTATGTTTAGAAAAATGCGCCTTATTATCTTAAATGTCAGATTGCGCATTAGTAAAGACGTGTTAATGACACTGACATATTTTACACCTGGCACGAGTTGGTGTGAGTAGTTTTGCAAGATAATTCGTCATATTACAAAAAATTTTACGTATCCTAAAATAAACATTCGACATTTGGGTTTGTATAATGTCTTTATATTATGACAAACACTATTATATCCTATAAACACATCTTTTAACTAATGTATGACACAAAAAATACCGATTATCGTCCTAAAGATTATGACAAAATCTGTCTTTTAAAGAGATAATAAAATTGGTCAATGTAAGCAGGTTATCATTAAATTATTAAATTCTAAAATACAACATATTAAACATACTTAAGTTTAATGAAATATTATTTTAAATTTGCAAATGATTTAACTTGAAGCTATATTTATTTGTACAGGATTTATTGGATTAATAGTGCAAATTGTTCGCTATTATTTGTCCTGCTTCAATAGGGTTTCTATTTAAAAAACTATCTCATGAAATAAAGTGAAAAGCAACTTATCGCATTAGAAGTGAAACTTTGTATACCGATAATTTATTTTATTTTTTGGGTTAAATTAATATTAAAGGCTGTTTTTTTTACAGCTTCTAAGAGCAACATTATTATAATTAGATGGTTACCGGTCCCATTCCCTTATTTGGCCAACTCCTTTGATTTTTAACTCTTGAAAAGCGTTTCACAATCAATATTGATTCGTTTCGTTCCTAAAATATTTCACTTCAAACCTTGATAAAAATCTTTCATATTTTCAAGCCTCTCGCTTACCACCAGCAAATAAAAACTTTACCCAGAATGTGGGGATACTTAAAATTTGTAGTATGCCAGATTATTTTTGCATAAAAGGCTTTTTTTTTTTTTTTTTAATTTGCCGACAATTATCCATTAACAACACAAACATTTTGAGGCAAATACTGGCAGAAAAAATACCTAGATATTTCTGAATCAGTAGGCATTTTAACCGCATGAATAGGTATACCATTTAGGGAAACATGTTTCTCAGCAAATTAATTATTTCCACATATAAACGATAAAAAGAGTTTATTGTTAATGGTTTTTAATTAAAACAGAAAAGAAAAAAAAAAGATTAATAATAACACACCTATTTCTTTAAAACTATTTGATTTACTACAGTTTTAACAGAGTTTCATTTAATAAGTTCGAAAGCTCTTCAAATCAAAAGCGTTCTACAACCAAGACTAGTTTCAAAACTGACAACGTTTAACCCCCAAGTTGAAATATAGTTAGTAAAGATGTTGAAGAAACTATTAATGAGAAATGGTATTTAAATTAATCAGGTTTACAACTTGTACACATAATTCTAATTAATGGCAGAAGCTAAGGGAATTTGGTTTTAATTAATCCTCGCTGAATTCACACAGCTCGTGCTCAGAGTACGTGATTAAATCTGCGTGGAGATAGAGATATTCACTAGCTCAGTCTTACCACATAAATGATCTCTTCTTCTCTTTCTTTCCTACCTATAAAGAACTTCCTCTCTCCCTCTAACCCAGTGTCACACGCATGCACATTCGAAACATCTCTCTTCAGGTTGGTATCGATCTTACCACGTGTTTCTTGTCAGATGGTGACCTCTGTGGTAAGAGTTTGCAATATTCCAAATACCTCTACCTATATATTTAATTTTGACACTCTTAACTGATTGGTGAATGAATACTGAATTTGGCGTTCTAGCCCGAATTGAAGTAATCATAAAAAATATGTGTGTAATTAAAAAAAAAAAAAAAAAACAATATCCCATTTATTGGAAAGAATTAAATTTAAAAATTAAAAGTTTTTAATTACTAAATAATCATCGAATCCACATATTATAATCGATCCTAAATATTTCAACTTTACTAATAATCAACTATATAGGTATACCTACATAATAAGTTATTTTTTAGTCGCTTTTATTAATTAATTTTATTGTTGTTTATTTAGAGTAGAGTAATTTAAGGTACGTTTAAAGAAATCTAGAAATCATTATTTCTCTTCGTTTTTAAATTGGCAATATTTTTACAGGACTTAGATAATCATGCCTCTTACCATGGGTTTTTTTATATTATTTATTTTGTATGATTTTTCCCCACCAATTTATTGATTTTGCCCCTTGATTTGTTATTATTCTTATACTTTTCATTCCACAAACATCAAATTTAAAAATTAATTAAATGTAACATAAAAATGATAATATGAGGTAACTTTGTTCCTAGAGGAGATTTTCGAGACCTTGGAAAGACAATATGTTTGTATTTAAACATCAAGTTGTAATAAAATTTAATCTTTTTTTATAAAATATTTGTCAGCTCCGTATCTGTCTGTGTAACTTCAACTCTTGTATATCAGTCATCAGAAAGCTGTTTTAATTTAGGGAAATATTAGTGACCGAATATACAAATATCTTTAGTACATCCAGTGTATCTAATCCCCACTTAACATGAAATCAATCTACATTATAGAATCCACGGATATTAGACTAGACTAGACTCTAGTCTAATATCCGTGATAGAATCTATATCTATCCGCTTTGCGATGTGAATAAAGGAGTAGAAACAAGTCTTTCATCTCTAGGAATCGAACCCAGAACTATCAAACCTTGTTCCAGGTACCGAGTGCCTTAAGACCCTCGGACAAACTGAACCTACATCATTGCTACCGGTGATCTACACGTAAACAATGCATTTTATAAAGTTTACCCTTTTTGCTTTTGCATTTTTTACTTACCAAGCATAAATAGAGAAAAAGTGTTGTGATAGCGATAAAATTAGATTTCGATGAATTTAAGGTACATTGAGTTAAAAAAATGCTGTGGTGTCTAAGTGCTGACGCGTGGAGCCTAAACAAGTAGGCCAATTTTAGATTAAATTTAGCATGCACGCTTTGAAAAATAACCTGATAAAGATATTTTAGATCTAAATTTGAGGATACTACTTCCAATAACTCTGATAAAACATAGAAAAATTATTGCTCGAAAACAGTTTCGAAAGATTTTAATTAAAAATTCTCTAAAGTAGTTCATGAAAATACGAATAAATTAAGATTCCTGCCGAGGAGGAATTATTTGTGAAGTAAATTATGATAAAATTGTTCAGTGATGAATTCAATTTAAACAGGAAAACCTGTAAAAGCTTACAAATAGAGAACAGTGCATGCATATGAGGAATTTTATTTCAGAGTTATATCGGACAGAGTGTTTATTGTTTATCAATGTTTAAGACTACATTTTTGTTGACTCACCTCTCAATATAACGCTTAAGCAAACTTATGATTTTAAAATAGCAACCAATAAACGAGAAGTAATTTGCTCTTAATTAAGTGAATCTAGTTCTTCCATCAAAATCTATAGTATCTTAAAATCCATTATGATCGATAACCTCTACTGATCCGACAATTATAATAACACATACGACAATAACTAGAAAGAAATAAGAAGAACTAGAAAGAATAAGCTACATTCACAAGTATAACACATTCGACAATAACTAGAAAGAAATAAGAAGAACTAGAAAGAATAAGCTACAATCACAAGTATAAAAATCACAGGGAAGTACTTAGTCCAAGTACTTTTTAGGGTTTTGTAGATGAGTAAGCATACCCATTATGTAAATTATGATTTCTTGTCTTCAATCTAAAAGTCCCGGGTTCGATCCCCCGGGGGGTCACAATGTTTTTTATCAGTAATAAACCAATAAGGAACGCAAAATTTAAAAAAGCAAATATATATTTGTGTCCTACTCTTCAGCAGCTTTCATTTGATACCCAAC